>JAKKIK010001064.1:0-19782 GCA_024500135.1 Heterodera carotae | reverse complement strand
TGATTTTGAAAAGAGACGCATATTGTGGCACATAAATGAATTATATTCCAACGATAACATTGAATATCATCGTCGCAATCACTCCTTACAAATTACCTCTTTTTCTGCTGCGAATCAAACTCCCTCAATTTCTACTCGTGAAAGTTCAGTAATAAGTGCTTCATCGGATTCAATTGAACGCCGAGCAGGTCGACCTAGAAAAAGACGTAGTGGGCATAGTGGTCCAGGTCGTTCAAAGAAAAATAGTTGTGAACGTGCAACCTCCGATCATAAATTTTCTTCTAATGATAAAACACCGCCCATTTCAAACATTAAGTTACCATCGTATACTAATGAGGCAGCTGTTGATGATTCATGTCCGGTTGATGGGTCTGGTGCTTTCATCTGTGCTACACCTGTTCCAGACCGTGATATTGAGGTTCTTATTTCTCCGATTAGGCGTTCTGCCAGACTGTCCAGCCAAAAAACAGGACCAACTATAATTGAAAATGTTGATTCGCTTACTGAACCCATTAACTCTGACACCATTACCAAACGTTGTTATAAGCGTCACGATGGTTTACCGTGTGCGGATGTCCGAGCCAAACATTCAACAGTATACTACGACTCTGGAAATATTGGTGACCAAATTTGTGAATATTGTAATGCATTATTGCTGAATAGTGAGGCTGAGAAAAAGAACGGGAAAATTTCTTCCTCATTTTGCTGTCATCATGGCAAGGTCCACTTACCTTCCTATAAGAAACATCCTACGCTTTTGAAAAATTATTTATTAGGCGATAATACTGAATCCAAAGAATTTCTCACCAACCAAAACGTATATAATTCTTTGTTGGCCTTCGCTTCCATATCTGTTGGTTTTAAAGAATCTTCTCTTGATGGAAATATTTGTTATTTATTAAATGGTGAGTTTATCCGACAAATTAGTTCAATTTTACCCGGTAAATTTGCACCGTCCTTTTCACAATTGTATATTTTGGACCCATCTGCGGCAATTGAGCACCGAAAACAAAATGTATCCTATGGAGGTGACAAGGTCAATCCCGAAACGCTCCAAAAACTTGATTCATTAATTCGTGAAAATCACCCAATTGCCAAAGAACTCTTAAATTTTCACTCCCAATATCTTAAAAAGTTGGATACAGACGGGCCTGATGCGGTTGCTAATTTCCGACTTACGCTTGTGGAAGCAAGAGACGCACCTGCCAATATTGTTGATCAAAGTCTGCATCCCCGTCAGACCAATTTGCCAGACGAAGGCGATACATTATTTGCTGTTTGGACTGAAACGGAGTACCCCCCATTTTTGAAGGGAGTGTGGATCACTTCCGAAGAGGGCATGCTCAGACAACTCAAGCCTTTTCACCCGTTAACTGATTCCCTTTGTTATCCTCTTCTTTTCCCCTGCGGTGATGATGGATTCCACACTAAAATATCACTTCATCATTCTGTAAAAAATAGTTCTATGGATGTTGCTGTGTCCGCTGACGAGGACAGTGATCTTGATACTGATATTGACTCGATATTTGATAATAATTCTCTAATCTCTGACTCCGATTCAGTCTGTAGTAAAACTTCCAAAAGGATATTTGCATCAATTCGTGACTACATTCGTTATCGTATGGCCATTCGTAAGGATGAAAATATTCACCATATTTGGAGTGCCGGAGGCGGTTTAACTCAAAAATTTATTCTCGACTACTCCGCTCGGATTGATACAGATGTTGCTAATTTTTTGCGTCGCCCCGAATTAAATCTGAGGAGTACCTTACCCGAAAACATTTTAAAATGGTTAGCACGTAATGCGGGTTTAAGTTCCACTGAAGAGCTGGGAAGTATTGTTTTGTTCCGTAAGACTCAACCTGGAACACGCGCTTATTTCCAAGAAAAATTTTACCAAGCTACAACTATCATGGCACGATTTAAAAAACCCGGATATGCCTCCTTTTTTCTAACATTTACGACAAACCCCCGCTGGCCCGAAATAGCACGCAATTTCTTGCACAAAGGTCAGAGAACCATTGACCGATTTGATTTGATCTGCCGCATTTATGAAGATAAACTCCGCCAACTTCATTTCCTTATTGATAAGAAAAATATCCTTGGAACAATGATCGGGCAAGAAAGCCGCGAATTTCAGAAAAAATATGGTGGCCCACATATGCACCGTATTTACCACTCAAATATTTTAGCCATTCCAGAAAATATTGAAAACATAATATGGGCACATATTCCTTCTGAACCCGAATCAAGTGACAAAACTCTCTGGGCAAATTTCATTCGAATGGTTCGTAAATTGCTTCCAAAATATCAAATGCATGATTGCGGCGCACATTGTTTGAACAGCAAAGGCCGCTGTAAGAAAGGCTTTCCTAAACCTTTTAGTAAAATGACCATTCTTTACGATGATAAGCCAGCTGTTTACTATAGACCAAGCCCACAGGATGGTGGCGAGACAATTTCTGTTAAAAGGGGAAGAGCCCAAATAATTTATGATAATTCACGAATTTCGGCTTATAATCCATATATCTTGGTACGCTTTGAAACACATCATAATATTGAATTTGCTTACGGCCAAAGCACCAGCCTTAAATATGTATTAAAATATCCGTTCAAAGGTCCAAGTTTTTCATATATTAAAAGTAAAGAAAATTCTGGCAAAATTAACGTAGACGAACCAGCCTTTTACGCTAAAATGCTATATAGATCCCCGCCTGAAGCCTATAGCCGAATTATGTCATACAAATACGCTTTTTTGTCTCACACTGTTATACCGTTGTCCATTCATCTGCCCGGCCAGCAAAAGATCTACATTAAACCTGGGCAGCAAGAAGCTATTGCACAGCAAATTTTGGCTGGAGTTTTGCCAGAAACCCCTCTTACTGAATACTGGAAACTATGCGAAAATGACTCAGATGTTAAAAAAATATTATTTGAACGTATGCCCGAAAATTATTCCTTTAATAAGGCGACCAAAACGTGGAAGAAGCGCAAATTTTCGGTTCGCCCTGATAAAATTGCGAAACGTAAACCAATTATTGGACGAATTTACCCCGTTTCGCCCCGTAACCCTGAATTGTTTGCACTGTATCTTCTTATGAAGCACTTCCCGGGCAATGAGCTTCATTTGAGAACAATAAACACCACTGTGTGTGATACATTTCTTGAAGCGGCACGTCTTCGTGGCCTTATTGACAATAATAATGTTTGGATAAACACCCTTGAAGAGGCTGCCATTTCTTTAATGCCCGCTCAAATGCGCCAATTATTAGCAAACATTTTAATATTCGGCTCAACTGAAAAATGTATTGTTGATGGTTCACTCCTTTGGAACCGCTTTCTCCAACATTTCTATGATATCCGTTGCAAAGATTCAGACCGCCCAGCAAGAATTGAGCGCGCACTTGCCCTATTAGAAAGATTGTTAGTCGCTCAAGGCAGACAATGCAAAGATTTTGGTCTTCCCACTCCCAAAATTTCAATCATGAATGACCCGCAACGAGGCCTTAATGAATTTTTCTTTCCCCAAAATTTAAACGACGATGAAATTGACCAAACTGTTGACACCAAATGTTATGAGGAGGGGAAATTGAACGCTGGCCAACGCGAATTTTATTCTTTAATTACATCTATTTACACGGATCCCAACAAGCCCAAGCTTTTCCACTTGACCGGTGACGGCGGTAGTGGTAAAACCTACCTGCTAAATTATATCATTTACCATTTGCGTAGAGCATCTAAAAAAATAATACCAACAGCCTCCACGGGGATGGCGTCCACCCGCTTTTATTCCGGTGGCACCACATTACATTCCGCTTTTAAATTTGGTATTGATATTGAGCCCGGTAAATTGCCATCAATCCCACTCGATAGTTTCTTTGGTCGGCGTATTATTGAGTCTGAAATTATTATAATTGACGAAATGACCATGATCGATAAGACCTTATTTGACAATGTTGATGCCCTTTGCCGTCTTATGTGCTCTAAAAATAGGAATCTTCCTTTTGGGGGTAAATGTGTGATCATTTCCGGCGATTGGAAACAATCTCTTCCGGTTGTAATTGACACTGCTGGCTCCGCGGCGCAAATTGCTACATGTATACAGTCATCCCATCTTTACCAATTATTTACTAAATTTAAATTGACCGAAAGTATGCGAGTCAATCCCAATGAGAAGGAATTCCTGAAATGGCTTGATAATGTGGGTTCAGGTGTGAACGGTGAAACTGTTTCGATTCCATCTTCAATGCTTGTCCATTCACGTGAAGAATTGATAGATTGGGTATTTGACAAGGGCTTTAACATCCCCAGTAATCAGCTCCTCAGAAGACTGTTATTGGCCACCACAAACAGAATTGTTGACCTAAATAATTCCCTCATTTTGGAAAAGTTTAAGGATGATTATGTTGAATATTTTTCCGTTGATTCTCCTTGTGAAGAAAATCCTCTTGCAGTTAATGCAGCCGATTATGATGTTACACAATTAAATTTGCTTAATCCTCTCGGCATGCCACACCACCACCTTAAATTGAAAATAGGCTCAATCATTGTTTTGCTCATAAATTTAAACACGAGCAAGGGCCTCTGTAATGGTACGCGATTAATTGTCAAAAAACTTTCACCAAATTTAATCGAAGCCGAAGCAATTACAGGCGGCGCCTCACGTAGTGGTATCACCCTTGGAATTCCGCGTTACCGTAGTACTTTTAAAGACAAACGTCCCGGTGGAGTAAGTTTTGAGCGTTTCCAATTTCCAGTCCGAATAGCATTTACAATGACCATTATTAAAGCTCAGGGTCAAACTTGTGACCGTCTAGGCATTGACTTCACTGAGGAACCCTTTTCCCACGGGCAACTTTATACCGCCCTTTCCCGAGTAACCAGTTCAGAGGGAATTAAAATTTATGCCCCAAATAAATCTTTAGATGAAGACGGGAATCCCAAAATTAGAAATATTGTTGCACCTGGCCTACAATTCGATTAGTTTTTTCCAGTTTTCTTATTCATTTAATCATTTTTTGCAAATATAATTTCATTTTCGCAATTTACCCCCCTCACATTTGTTCGTGTTATGTTGTCCTTGTCGGTTATAAATTTACCCAACACTGCATTTATCACGAGTTTATCCTTTCAATGTAAACTCGGTTTAAACAAGCTTTGTATGCACAAATTGACCTTTTCGACCCAGGGTATCTTTTTTTGGGGTTCCAATTGATTTTTTCTCTCGCCCGTCATCTGTGAGCGCCTGCTCCTCGCTTCGGCGGGTTTCATTTCGCATGCGGCCTGGCACTTATCCCACCTACCCCCCCTCCCCCAGGCATTATCATCATCCGTGAGCCCCTGCTCCTCGTCAAGGCGAGTTCATTTGTTTCGTGCTGTGTTGTCCTTTGTTTATTCGTTTCCACCCTCATTTGTGAGCGCCTGCTCCTCGCTTCGGCGGGTTCATTTCGGGAATTGTGGTCTGGGCCTTATCCTCCCCCGTTTTTTTCAAACATTATTTTTTTTAATCATAGGAGCCGCGCTCCTCGCCGGGGGTACCCCTTTGTTCCAAAGACCCCCCGGCGAGTGGGGTACACGGTTTTGCCAGTTTTCCGCCATGCACCTCCGCGTGGTGTACCCTGGGAATTGGCCAGTTTCCATTGCATTGAATGGAAACTGGCCAATTGCTAAGGCATGGTTAATAAACTGGACATTCCAAAACACCATCTAGCAACGAAGTCCCTTTGCGCGAAGCGCTATTCTCACAGGACCAAAATTTTGACTGAAAATTAGAATTTTTGAAAAAATAAAAAATTTTTTTTTTGAAAAAACACTGAATCAAACCCGTACTAATCAACATTCATTTTGTATCATCAGGAAACCCGGTCGCTGATGCCCACCTAGTTCTCTCCCATATATACTCTATAAAAAAGGTTGTTTTCGCGAGAATTTGGCTGGGGATTTCATTCCAAAAACCAAATCTCTCTTCAGAGGGCCCGAAGGGCCCTGAAAATGGCAGAGTGCCGGATCAACTTTTTGAGGCGCATCCAGGAAAATTGTCGAAATTTCGATCCGACGCCGCTGCGCGAAGTTGTGCCATTGTCAAAATGCCGTTTTTGGCACTTTTGCAGGAGGCCTGCTGGAAAGTTTTTTATGTTTATCCGGATCGCTTAGGGGCTGCTGGGAGGATTTTAAGTTGGACTATATGGCAACTTTTTGTAAGACATTGAAAGTCTGTACGGGTTAGACCTTGGTCTGTACAGGTGACCAAAAATTGGTGGGTCGGAAATTTTAAAAAAGTCATTTTTTTGCACTTGGTTGAACATAACTTTTTTCTGGGAACCCACAGAGCTTAGGCCTTGGAGAAAGGGCCTCCAGTTAGGATGTCCCTGACATCCATGCAAAATTTGGCATCGATTGGAAGAAAACTACGACCTGCAGCCTTGCGCAAAATTTTTTTGCCACGGGTCAAGAAAATTTTTTTTTCGACTTTTTCCAATTTTCATACGAGGGACACCTACCCTAAAAAGTGGTCGGATCTCAAAAGTGTCCCGCGCGCGATTGTAGCCCTCGATGTCCTCTGTCTAAATATGCAAAAAAAATTGGGTGTCATCGCGTGTTTTTTTGCGCTAGGCTCCGATCCGAATTTTCAGTGAGGGGTCATTTTTGGCTAAAATTCGAATTATTGGTCAATAATTTTTTTCAGCTTGGGTTTATGGCTTAGCGATTGCTTACTAAAATGAAGCGCTTTAAAAACGCTTTCGAACGGTGTAACATATGTGGAGTGTTGTCGCGCAAAATTTTGCGCTATAATTTTCGAAAGTTTGAAAATTGGGGTGTCTTCTGCTGGGGTGGCTGGGGGTTCAAAACCCACTCGGGGTAAATGTTTTTTTCGGTTTAAAATAATTGTATGTATGTTTGAATATTTTTTATCGTATTCCCTGATTTTTCTGCATATTTTAGATTTTTTTTTGTTCTGATTGAACAAAATTTTTGAAAATTTATTTTTCTTTTCGCTGGGAATTGGGGGTTGTAATTTCATATCTTGGTTACAAATAAGGACTGTCGTGCCAATGTATTTTTTATGTCACTCCCTGAATTTTTCTGCCCTTTGAGATGTCTTTCTTTTGTTGTGAGTGAAAATTTTGAAAAATTTCACTTTTCTGTTCCTGTGCATGAGGGGGAAGTTTGGCTTTGAGTTTGAAAATCCATAACTCGGCTCAAAATGTATGTGTCGTGGATTTATTTGATTGGGTGGATGTGAAAAGATAGCGAGAATTTTATCATATTGAATTGAGATTTAATTCTGAAAAAGCAAAAAGTTAAATCGAATTTTCTGAAAATTTTTGAATTTTTAGAAAAAAAATCATAACATTTTTCAGAACTGAAATTTTCAAAACTTTTTTACACTATTTTGTAGAGCTTCAAAAGCTCTACCATTATCTCCTTTACTTGATATATGCGCGTTTTAGTTGAAACGAGATAGAATGACGAATATATTTTTGTAACTCAAACCCAGAGGGGGTACCATTTTGGAATTTTTGTTTGAAAACTTTTTTTTGATTTCCTCAATTTTTAAATGACAATTATATGCTAAATTTTGCGTAGATTAATAATAAAATAGTTTTAAAAATCGCAGTCCCTTTTTAAGTGTACAAAACAAAGTGTCATTGCTGTCATTTGTCACTTTTGACACTTTGTTTTCAACACTTTATTATTGTTGGAACCTTTTCAAATTATGAAATTCGGGTTCTACGCTAAAAATGGCACCTAAGTATCATTTCAAACTTTTAAAAAATCCAAAATTTGAAAATTTTTATTTTTTGACTGGGGCTGTGCCTGGGAGTTGAGATTGGAAAAAAATATAGCGAATTATTTTGCGCGATAACCACCTACTTATGTTACACCATTCGAAAGAGCGTAAAAAACGCTACATTTTAGCAAGCAAAACCTAAGCCATTCATTCGCGATCAAAAATTTTATTAACCAAAAATTTGAAAATTTTCCAAAAATGACCCTACCAAAAAATTTGCACGAGGTATAACAAAAAAAAACACGCGATGACCCTCAATTTTTTTTGAATATTCGGATAGAGGACATTCTGAAGTACTTTTCCGAGCGGGACACCTAAGCGATTTGGGCACTTTCAAGGGTAGCTGTCTTTGAGGTGAAAGTATTTTTTTCAAATTTTGGTTAAAAAAAATTTGGTTTTCAGAGGCTACAGAAAAATTTTGCGCGCTAACCCCCGATTTTTTTTGCATATTCTAATAGAGAATTTTATGGCGCATCTTTCCTTCTCCAAGTGCTAAGCCATACAACTATTTTCAAAGGTACCTCCTTCAGAGGTGAAAATTGAAAATCACCCAATTTGGGGACAATTCAGTCCCTGGGCCTCAGTCGGCCACCTAAGAAAATTTTTAAAATTTTTCTCAGATGCCCCTCGAAAAGTTGTTGAACCCTTCCACTACTCTTAACCTGCTTGAATTACTCTGAAAAGAGTTATGAATTTTTCAAATTTCAATTTAACCCAAAAAATGCGTCGTTTGTTTTTTTCCAAAAAGTCTGGAGGTCCCTGCGTGCGCGCACATGTCTCTACCCCGCCGCCCACGTGAGTCTGACCGACGCACTGCGCGCAGCAGAAAAGGGAGTATATAAGGAGGCGACTTTCCTCGATTCTTCTCAGTCTCTTCATTCTTCACCCAATATACCGGGGTGATGGGCTAAGCCCGGACTGGTGAGGGAACAGCGCGCGCAGCCCATCCTTTCCTTGCACGCCACCAACTTTTTAATTATTTATTAACTTGACATTACCCTTTATTTATTGACAATAAATATTTTTAATGAATTAAATTTTTTTAACTCTAAAATGGTTGTTTATTTTTATAAAAAGGTATATAAAGAGGCGTATTTCGCCATTTTCCTCAGTCCTTTTCTTTCCTCACCTGGCATGCGCCACCCCAACACTCCGGGGTGATGGGCTAAATGCCCGGACTGGTGAGGGGCATAGGTGTTTTCCCTCCCTTACCTGGCAAAAGCCATCCCAATATTCCGGGGTGATGGGCTAAATGCCCGGATTGGTGCGGGACATAGGTGCATTTCCATCTTGCCCTTGCCTTCTCTCCCTTGCTTTCTCAAAAGAAGAAAGCTAACTTCATATCTATTATTAGATACAATAATATCCGTCTATTTTAAAAGTTTACCTCTCTCAGTGAGTTTAATTAAACTCACATCTACCGACCCGGTCTCAACTCTACCTTTGCTTTACATTGGCCATCTCTTGCTATCCACACCCCAACATTTTTATTTAAGTTCCCTGATTTACCTTTCCTTATTTATTGCTGGTAACATTTTTTGTTGCTTTAACACTTCTGCCCCGTAAATTTTGTTCTTTTCTATAAAAATTTATATCCAACAAAAATTTGTATCTTCAAATATTCAATTTATTTATTTTCTAAGCATGCATCCAATCCAGTTCGATCTTATAAACTTCTCTTACCGAAAAAACATTATTTCAGGACATGTTTATTTAATACCAAATGAACTTTGTCAAAATATACCATCGAAAAAAATTGATATCATTCTGATGTTTTCCACGAGAAAATCTATCAGAACTCCATCCCATGCCATGTAAGCACAGAACAAGTGCATTTCAATGTTGTAGGTGTACAACTGAGACCCAAGTTAACATGTCAGTTTCGACACCTTTCTCTTTCTCTCTCTCTCTCTCTCTTCAGCCTTTGCCTATCTGGCATTGCTGAATATTAAATTTAACTAATGTTGCGACTGGGTTCCTCGCGAGCAAAGAATATCCTACCAATTTTGACAAGAAGTGGTGAAATAGTAATTGCAGGCCAAGACTTTTGTAAAGTCTGAATTATATCTTCTAAAAATA
The DNA here is from genome assembly GCA_024500135.1 of Heterodera carotae. Classification (NCBI taxonomy): domain Eukaryota; kingdom Metazoa; phylum Nematoda; class Chromadorea; order Rhabditida; family Heteroderidae; genus Heterodera; species Heterodera carotae. The sequence continues at coordinate 9,911 of JAKKIK010001064.1, read as the reverse complement.
AATTTTTACAAGACTTATTTTGTGACGCAACATTATTTTTTATCATCTGTAAATTTGTTTTTGCCGTTAAATATGTTTACTTATGGTGATTTTAATGGTCATTTCCATGTCTATCTTTAATCACTCAATAAACTTTACAACTTTTGAAGTTTTTAGATGCCTTCTAAAGTTCAAAGAAAACGTGCGAAGCGAAAGGAGGAGCGATGTTCGGCGGATGTGCGTAGTAGTGTTGGTGTTGATGGAAGTGTGACTGAAAATTTTGTTCCCAATGTTGCGTCCCAAAATATTTCTCTTTCTAATGTTTCTCCTCCTATTCCTGAGTCCTTAATTACCGTTTCACCACCACAAAAGAAAGCAAAAATATTTGATCTTTCCTCACTAGGCAATATAATTGAAGATAGTCCTCAAACGCAACATCCAGTTAGTTTTAATGTGCCTTCACCAGCTGACCCAGATATAGATTTTAATACAATTAATATCACTTTTGCCACCGAGAAAAACCCAAATTGCCAAATTTGGCGTAAAGCAGGCCTTAATTTGTACGAAAATGATGAAAATTCCACAGGACCAAGAAAAATTGAAGTGTATTGGAATAATCTATCCCTTTATCTTGATGATTCCTTTATCTATACCTTTCTTTGCTACATTGCAACTATCTCGCATCGCAAGACAGTCGTTGTAGATTCACTATATACTGACATGCAAAACATTCAAATTCTGATTAACTCTTCAATCCAAGCTACAGCATTTAATTTTGACCCAAATGTTCATACAGAAATAGTTTTGATACCATTAATCTTCCAGTCCCCAGACCATTGGGCGTTGTTGATTCATGATGTTGACTTTGGCACCTTCTATATTGATTCTTTGCAAATCATCACATTAAATAATCCCCGAATCGAGCATATTAGTAATATAATAAATGGATTGACCAATGTTTCACGAGTGATCACAATTCAAAATATACCTTCACCCGAAATCACGCTTCAATCGGACGGTTGTTCGTGTGGCTATTTTGTCTGCCTTTATGCTGAGTCTTACATTATGGCTAACCGTTCTTTTATTTTGCCATCCCTTGATATTGATTTTGAAAAGAGACGTATATTGTGGCACATAAATGAATTATACTCCAACGATAACATTGAATATCATCGTCGCAATCACTCCTTACAAATTAAGCCCACTTTTTCTGCTGCAAATCAAACTCCCTCAATTTCTAGTCGTGAAAGTTCAGTAATAAGTGCTTCATCAGATACTATTAAACGCCGAGCAGGTCGACCTAGAAAAGGGCACAGTGGCACAGGTCGTCCAAAGAAAATTAGTTGTGAGCGTGCAACCTCCAATCATAAATTATCTTCTAATGACAAAACACCACCCACTTCAAACATAAAATTACCATTGTATATTAATGAGGCAGCTGTTGATGATTCATGCCCGATTGATGAGTCTGGTGCTTTTATCTGTGTTACTCCTGTTCCAAACCGTGAGCCTGATGTTATTATTTCACCGATTAGGCGTTCTGTCAGATTATCCAACCAAAAAACAGTACAAAATATAGTTCAAAATGTAGATTCGCTTACTGGAGCCATTACCTCCGATACCCTTACCAAACGTTGCTATAAACTGCACGATGGTTTACCGTGTGCAGATGTGCGATCCAACCATTCTACAGTGTATTATGATTCTGGGAATATAGGAGAACAAATTTGTGATTATTGTAATGCCCTTTTACTGAATAGTGAGTCTGAAAAAAAGAACGGAAAAATTTCTTCGCCATTTTGCTGCCACCATGGGAAAATAAAATTACCTCTTTACAATGAACACCCTCCTCTTTTGCAAGAATACCTGTCAAGCGAGACTGCTGAGTCAAAAGAATTTCTCAAAAACCAAAATGTTTATAACTCTCTTTTGGCATTTGCCTCCATTTCTGTTGGTTTCCAAGAGTCTTCTCTCGATGGAAATGTTTGTTTTTTGTTAAACGGCGAGTTTGTCCGACAAATAAGTTCAATGTTACCCGGAAAATTTGCTCCCTCCTTTTCCCAATTGTATATTTTGGACCCAACTTCTGCTATTGAGCACCGAACAAAAAATGTCTCCTACGGTGGCGACAGAGTCAATCCCGACACACTCAAAAAACTTGACCTATTAATTCGTCACAATCATCCAATTGCCAAAGAACTATTAAATTTCCATTCGCAATATCTCAAAACGCTGGCTGAAGAAGGGCCTGATGCCGTTGCAAATTTTCGGCTTACGCTTATAGAAGCGAGAGACGCACCTGTTAATATTGTTGATCAAAGTCTGCACCCCCGTCAAACAAATTTGCCAGACGAAGGCGACACACTATTTGCAGTTTGGACCGAAACAGAGTACCCCCCATTCTTGAAAGGTGTGTGGATCACCTCTGAGGAGGGAGAACTACGAAAACTAATGCCTTGCCACCCATTAACTGATTCATTGTGTTATCCTCTTCTTTTTCCGTCTGGTGATGATGGTTATCATCCTAAGCTTTTATTGAATCATTCTGAAAAGGTTGAAACCATGGTGACTGATGTTATTGACGCAGATAGTGACATTGATTCTGATGTAGATTCGTCCTCTGTAATTTCTGATGCAAACTCTACCTGTAGTAAAACCTCAAAAAGGCAATTTGTGTCAATCCGTGACTATATCCGATACCGCATGGCTATTCGTAAAGATGAAAAATTGCACCACGTTTGGAGTGCTGGTGGCGCTTTAACTCAAAAATTTGTTCTAGATTATTCCTCTCGCATTGATGCAGAAATTGCAAGTTTTTTGCGTAGACCAGAATTAAATTTACGGAGCACATTGCCAGAAAACATTTTAATGTGGTTATCCCGAAATGCGGGCTTGAATTCTACTGAAGAATTGGGCAGTATTGTTCTATTTCGCAAATATCAGCCCGGAACTCGTGCATATTTCCAACAAAAATTCTATGATGCCACAACCATTATGGCCCGTTTCAAAAAGCCCGGATATGCCTCCTTTTTTCTTACATTTACGACAAACCCTCGCTGGCCCGAAATAGCGCGAAATTTTTTGCACAAAGATCAGAGAACCATTGACCGGTTTGATTTGATCTGCCGTATTTACGAGGATAAACTCAGACAATTACATTACCTAATTGATAAAAAAAATATTCTTGGAAAAATGATTGGTCAGGAAAGCCGTGAATTCCAGAAAAAATACGGCGGCCCTCATATGCACCGTATTTACCATTCAAATATTATTGCAATTCCTGAAAATATAGAAAATATAATATGGGCTCACATTCCTTCAGAACCCGCAGAAAGTGATCAATCACAATGGGCTAATTTCATTAGAAAAATTCGTAAATTGCTTCCAAAGTACCAAATGCATGATTGCGGCGCGCATTGTTTGAACAGCAAAGGCCGCTGTAAGAAGGGTTTCCCTAAACCTTTTAGCAAAATGACCATTCTTTACGATGATAAGCCTGCAGTTTACTATAGACCAAGTCCACAGGATGGTGGTGAAACATTGTCCGTTTCACGTGGTAAAGCCCGTATTATATATGATAATTCTCGTATTTCCTCATATAATCCTTACATTCTGGTACGCTTTGAAACTCATCATAATATTGAATTTGCTTACGGCCAAAGCACCAGCCTTAAATATGTATTAAAATATCCGTTCAAGGGTCCAAGCTTCTCATATATTAAAAGTAAAGAAAATTCTGGAAAAATCAATGTAGACGAGCCAGCTTTTTACGCTAAAATGCTTTATAGATCCCCTCCTGAAGCTTACAGTAGAATCATGTCTTATAAATATGCCTTACTGTCGCACACTGTTATATCTTTGTCCATTCATCTGCCCGGCCAGCAAAAGGTTTATATAAAACCTGGGCAACAACAAGCTATTGTACAGCAAATTTTGTCGGGAGATTTGCCAGAAACCCCTCTCACTGCATACTGGACACTATGGGCTAATGATTCTGATGTTAAAAAAATATTATTTGAGCGCATGCCCGAAACTTATTCATTTAATAAATCGACTAAATTATGGAAAAAGCGTAAGCTATCAACGCGTCTCGAAAGAATTCAAAACCGTAAACCAATCATTGGCCGGATTTACCCCGTTTCACCCCGTAATCCTGAGTTGTTCGCACTGTATCTCTTAATAAAGCATTTCCCAGGAAGTGATGTGCATTTAAAAACAATTGATTCAAAAGTGTGTGAAACTTTCCTTGAAGCGGCACGTCTTCGTGGCCTGATTGACAACAATGATGTTTGGATTCACACCCTTGAAGAGGCAGCTATTTCTTTAATGCCCGCTCAAATGCGCCAACTGTTAGCAAATATTTTAATATTCGGCTCAACTGAAAAATGTATTGTTGATGGTTCACTCCTTTGGACCCGTTTTCTCCAACATTTCTATGATATCCGTTGCAAAGATTGTGAACGCCCCGCAAGAATTGAACGTGCACTTGCCTTATTGGAAAGATTATTAGTTGCACAGGGCCGGCAGTGCAAAGATTTTGGCCTCCCAACGCCTAAAGTTTCAATAGTGAATGACCCACAGCGCGGTCTCAATGAATTTTTCTTTCCCCAGAACATTAATGACGATGAAATTGACCAAACTGTTGACACCAAATGTTATGAAAAGGGAAAATTGAATTCTGGCCAGCAACAATTTTATTCTTTAATCTCATCTATTTTCACTGATCCATCCAGCCCCAAACTATACCATCTGACCGGTGACGGTGGTAGTGGTAAAACTTATCTTTTGAATTATATAATTTACCACATGCGAAGGGCAGGCAAGAAAGTAATACCCACAGCCTCCACAGGAATGGCTTCAACACGGTTTTATTCAGGAGGCACCACTGTCCACTCAGCATTTAAATTTGGTATTGACATTGAGCCCGGAAAATTGCCCTCTATTCCCCTTGAAAGTTTCTTTGGTCGTCGTATTATTGAGTCTGAAATTATTATTGTTGACGAAATGACCATGGTTGACAAGACCTTATTTGACAATGTTGATGCCCTTTGCCGTCTAATGTGCTCAAAATATAGGCATCTTCCATTTGGGGGTAAATGTGTGATAATTTCCGGTGATTGGAAACAATCTCTCCCCGTTGTAATTGAGTCTGCTGGCTCCGCAGCCCAAATTGCTACCTGTATACAGTCATCCCATCTTTACCAATTATTTCATAAGTGTAACTTGACCGAAAGTATGCGAGTCAATCCCAATGAGAAGGAATTTCTAAAATGGCTAGACAATGTGGGTTCAGGTGTGAACGGTGAAACTGTTTCGATTCCATCCTCAATGCTTGTACATTCACGTGAAGAATTGATAGATTGGGTATTTGACAAGGGCTTTAACATCCCCAGTAATCAGCTCCTCAGAAGGCTGTTATTGGCCACCACAAACAGAATTGTTGATTTAAATAATTCCCTTATTCTGGAGAAATTTAAAGATGGTTATGTTGACTATTTTTCCGTTGATTCTCCTACCGAAGAAAATCCTCTTGCAGTTAATGCAGCCGATTATGATGTCACACAATTGAATTTGCTTAATCCTCTCGGTATGCCACACCATCATTTAAAATTAAAAATTGGCTCAATAATTGTTTTGCTCATAAACTTGAACACTAGCAAGGGTCTCTGTAATGGCACTCGATTAATTGTCAAAAAACTGTCTCCCAATCTAATTGAAGCCGAAGCAATTACAGGCGGCGCCTCGCGTAGTGGTATCACCCTTGGCATTCCGCGTTACCGTAGTACTTTTAAAGATAAACGTCCCGGTGGAGTAAGTTTTGAAAGATTCCAATTTCCAGTCCGAATTGCATTCACAATGACCATTATTAAAGCCCAGGGTCAAACATGTGACCGTCTAGGCATTGACTTCACTGAGGAACCCTTCTCCCACGGTCAACTTTATACCGCTCTTTCCCGGGTGACCAGTTCTGATGGGATTAAAATTTATGCCCCAAATAAATCACTTGACGAAAATGGAAATCCCAAAATTAGGAATATTGTTGCACCTGGCCTCCAATTAGATTAATTTTCTGTTTCCACTATTCTTCATCATTTTTTTTTTGCAAATATAATTTCATTTTCGCAATTTACCCCCCTCACATTTGTTCGTGTTACGTTGTCCTTGTCCGTTATTTATTTACCCAACACTGCATTTATCACGAGTTTATCCTTTCAATATAAACTCGGTTTAAACAAGCTTTGTATGCACAAATTGTCCTTTTTCGACCCAGGGTATCTTTTTTTTGGGTTCCATTTGATTTTTTTTCTCTCGCCCGTCATCTGTGAGCGCCTGCTCCTCGCTTCGGCGGGTTTCATTTCGCATGCGGTCTGGCACTTATCCCACCTACCCGCCTCCCCCAGGCATTATCATCATCCGTGAGCCCCTGCTCCTCGTCAAGGCGAGTCATTTGTTTCGTGCTGTGTTGTCCTTTGTTTATTCGTTTCCACCCTCATTTGTGAGCGCCTGCTCCTCGCTTCGGCGGGTTCATTTCGGGAATTGTGGTCTGGGCCTTATCCTCCCCCGTTTTTTTTAAACATGATTTTTTTTAATCATAGGAGCCGCGCTCCTCGTCGGGGCTACCCCTTTGTACCAAAGACCCCCCGGCGAGTGGGGTACACGGTTTTTCCAGTTTTCCGCCATGCACCTCCGCGTGGTGTACCCTGGGAATTGGCCAGTTTTCAGTGCATAAATGAAAATTGGCCAATTGCTAAGGCATGGTTAATAAACTGGACCTTCAAAAACACCATCTAGCAACGAAGTCCCTTTGCGCGAAGCGCTATTCTCACAGGCCCAAAATTTTGAGTAAAAATTAAAATTTTGAAAAAATCAAAAGATTTTTTTTTTGAAAAAACACTGAATCAAGCCCAAACTAACCATCAACACAAGCCCACAATTTATCAGGTAACCCCGTCGCCGATGCCCACCTAGTTCTCTCCCTAATATACCTTATAAAAAAGTGGGTTTTCGTTTTTTTTTGGCTGGGGAACGCATTCAAAAAACAAAATCTCTCTTCGGAGGGCCCGAAGGGCCCTGAAAGTTGCGGATGGCTTAAGCAACTTTTTGATGCGCATCCAGGAAAACTATAGGTTTTTCGATTGGACCATCCTGCGCGAAGTTGTGCCGTTCTCAAAATGCCGTTTTTGGCACTTTTGCAGGAGGCCTGCTGGAAAGTTTTTTATTTTCACCCAGATCGCTTAGGGGTCGCTGGTAGGATTTTAAGTTGGTCTATTTGGCACCTTTTTGTAAGACATTGCAAGTCTGCACGGGTTAGACCCTGGTCTGTAGCCTTGCGCAAAAATTGGTGGGTCGAAATTTTTAAAAAAGTCTTTTTTTGGCGTACGATTGCATGTAACTTTTTTTTGGGCACACGCAGAGATTTGGGCTTGGAGAAAGGGCCTCCAGTTAGGATGTGCCTGACATCCATGCAAAATTTGGCATCGATTGGAAGAAAACTTCGACCTGCAGCCTTGCGCAAAAATTTTTTGCCAAGGGTCAAGAAAATTTTTTTTTCGACTTTTTCCAATTTTCGAACAAGAGACAGCTACCCTTGAAAGTGGTTGGATCACAAAAGTGTCCCGCGCGCGATTGTAGCCCTCGATGTCGTCTATCCAAATATGCAAAAAAAATCGGGAGTCATCGCGTGTTTTTCCGAGCTATGCCAAGATCCAATTTTTTTGCCAGGGGCCATTTTGGGTAAACATTTGAATTTTTGGTCAATAATTTTTTTCAGCTTGGGTCTATGGCTTAGCGATTGCTTACTAAAAAGAAGCGCTTTTCAAGAGCTTTCCAACGGTGTAACATATGTGGGGGATTATCGCGCAAAATTTCTCGCTATAATTTTAGAAAGTTTGGAAATTGGGCTGGCTCCTGCAGGGATCGCTGGGGGTTCGAAACCCACTCGGGGTAAGTCATTTTTTTCGGGTTCATAATGATTGTATGTACGTTTGGATATTTTTTATAGTATTCCCTGATTTTTCTGCATATTTTAGAATTTTTTTTGTTTTGGTACAATAAAAATTCTGAAAATTTATTTTTTTTTGGCTGGGAATTGGGGGTTGTAATTCCATATCAATGTTATAAATAAAGACAATGCTGCGAATGTATTTTTTATGTTATTCCCTGAATTTTTCTGCCCTTTTAAAGCTATTTCGTTTATTGGTAATGAAAATTTTGAAAATTTTCAATTAATGTTGCTGGCCGTGAGGGGCAATTTTGGCTTGGAGTTTGAAAATTCATATCTCGGCTCGAAGTGTTTGAGTACTGGGTTTATTTTGTTGGGTAGATGTAGAAAAATGTGAAGAATTTTATGATATTGAATTGCAATTTTAATTCTAAAATTTCAGAAAGTTAGATCAAATTTTCTGAAAATTTTTGAGTTTCCAGAAAAAAATTCATAACATTTTTCAGAACTGATAGTTTTGGAACTTTTTTACCCTATTTTGTAGAGCTTTAGAAGCTCTACCATTAGCTTCTTTACGTCATAACAGCATCTCTTAGTCGAATCGAGATAGGACGACGAATGTGTTCACGGAAGCAAAAACCATAGGGGGTACCCTTTTGAAAAAAATTTTGAAATTTTTTTGCTTAGAAATCGAATTTTTCTACCCAGCCAGATCGAGCTCTTAAAACTGTACAAAAAATATATTTACACCACAATTCCATTTGCAAAACGAACAGACTTAGAGCGGCGAGAAGTAGCGAAATTAAAATACCTCTATTACAAGCCCATTGATATAATCATTTTTGTCTCTTTGTTTTCTGCACTTAAAAATGGTCAGCGAATATTAAAACAATTTTATTCGGAATCTACGCTTTATATAGCCTATAATTCTCATTTAAAATTTCGAAAAATACTAAATTTGAAAATTTTCGTTTTTTTTTGGCTGGGAATTGTGAATTGTAATTTCATATTAATGTCATATATAAAGACTGGGTTGTAAGTGTATTTTTATATTATTCCTTGTATTTTTCTGCCCTTTTAAGTCTATTTAGTTGACTGGTAATGAACATTTTGAAAAATTCCCTTTTTTGTTCATGGGCGTGAGGTGAATTTTGACTTGGAGTTTGAAAATTCATAACTCCGCCCAAAATATATGTGTCCTGGATTTATTTAATTGGGTGTATGCAGTAAAATGTGGAGAATTTTTTCATATTGAATTGAAATTTGAGTTCTAAAATTTCAGAAAGTTGCATCCAATTTTCTGAAAAAATTTGAATTTTCAGAAAAAAAATCATAACTTTTTTCAGAATGAAAAATTTCAGAGCATTTTTACCCAGGGAGATAGAGCTTTAAAATCCCTACCAAAAACATATTTGCACCAAAGTTCAGCCTGCAAAACGAACAGAGTTACAGCGGCGAGAAGTGGCGAGAGTTGAAATACCTATATTACAAGCCCCTACCATCACCAATCTTGCTTTTGACGACTTTTCGAGCACCTTTTTGGAATGAAATTAATTTCTTATTTTTTCTCTGAATTTTTCTGATATTTTAAAGTATTTTTTGCGTTCATTTTCTTGACAAAATTATATTTGTTGGATTGGGATGTTCACCAATTTTAAAAATTCGTATCTCAGCTCAACGTAGACCAAATTATTGAGTTGAAGGCTCAATAGATGCAGAAAAAGCAGGAGAATTTAACCATCTAGCAACGAAGTCCCTTTGCGCGAAGCGCTATTCTCCACAACCGTCAGAACAAAAATTTTTGATAAAAATTTTTTCGAAAAATTTCAAATTTTTTTCCAGCCATCAATGAACCGACAACTACGTAGCCAAACAACAATCAATAGCTCTGCAGACCACCTAGTTTCTAATATACCCTATAATAAACTTGGTTTTCGCGTCCATTTGGCTGGGGGCCCCATTCAAAAACTAATTTAAGCATTCCGAGGGC
>JAKKIK010001063.1:0-19783 GCA_024500135.1 Heterodera carotae | reverse complement strand
CCACCATTCTTTTTCACTCTCTGTCTTTGTGTCGGATATATTAGGATTATCCACCATTCTTTTTCACTCTCTGTCTTTGTGTCGGATATATTAGGATTATCCACCATTCTTTTTCACTCTCTGTCTTTGTGTCGGATATATTAGGGTTATCCACCATTCTTTTTCACTCTCTGTTTGTCTGTCTGTATCTTTTTGTCTGTCTGTCCATCGATTGCTTTGCGGCTGTCTGCAATGGAAGTGTCTGCGCTGACTCATCAGCAAAGTGTCCTTTTGCGAAAAGTGAAGGCGCACATTTAACCACAGGCGGCACAAATTTCACTCCCAATTTTTAAATTTCTCTTTTCTGTTTTTATTCGATAATAAATTGCATGAGAAATTTAATAAATCATCAATCTCCATCATTATCATTATCATCAGTTGAATACAAACAAAAAAACAGGTCAAGAGAAGTATTTAGAAGAAGACTTCATCAATGAAAATGACTCATCCCATCCATTCATTCATTCATCATTTTAACATTTAATAATCATTTTCATTCATTGGAGTCTCTCGTCTCGTTTCGTCCCCACTAAAATTCAAAACAGACAAATTGCATAAATTCAAAACAGACAAAATGTATAAATTCAAAACAGACAAATTGCGCATTTATTATCATTTTGTTTTTTAAAAGTTAAATTAAATTCATCTGCCCTTTCGTTTTTCTGCATTTATTATAAATATGATAATAGCACCAAAAATGGCAGCAACAAAAGACTTTGAGCACATTGAATGTTTGAAGTACGAGAAGAACACGTTCAAGCCATTGGGCTGCTGTGGTGGTAATTTTGTTTTTTGTTGTACAATTTAAAGTTTTAATTAAAATTTACATTTACATTTATTTAGGTGTTCCCGAGAAGCGTACTACGAACGAACATTTCACTGTCATCACATTTCCCAATGAAGGACAAAGAGAGCAGGTAAAAGCATGTATTATATTTAATTTTTATCGAACACCTTTTTTTATTTTTTAACAATTTAATTAATTTTTGCGGCGTTAAAATGTTTAGGTGATCATTTTTAAATAGAATTTTAAATACAAGATTTTTTAAAAAAACGAAATAATGAAAAATTAAATGATGGTTATAAACCAAAATATTCAAAAGCAATTCAAATAGTCATTTAAAATTCTTTAAGCTGTAATTATACAATGGAATTGGTTTTCTGTTTTACGATATTTACGCTTATTGTACAATACATAAAATTTACATAGTTCTGATAGAAAACCTGATTTTAATTTTAAAAAATTATTAAAGCATTTTATTGCTGTTTAGTCGTCGACAATTGATGGACATCGCTTACTCGAGCCATCGAAGACTGAACACAATTGGGTCAGCTTTGCTGATTTCCAACAATGAAAGGATCAGAAAATTGAGACAAAATTAAGGAATCTTTGACAAAACATTTTCACAATTTTTCCAATTCTTAAAAAAGTTGACTTTGAACATATTGAAAATTTAATAACATACCAAAAAATTTCAAAATATCTAAAAATAGCTTTTAAAAGATTTCACCAATTATCGAATTTAAAATGCACTGATCAAAACGTTTATATGGCATTAATAGGTAATAAATTAATAAAAAATGTAAATCCAGAAATGATTTGAAAAAACTTCAAATGCTACGCTAAAACAATAATTATGGGCACCTTCGGGGTAAGATTCGATTAAAAAAAAGTCGAAAAAAGTGCGCAAAATTTAAATGTTTCCAATTGCGTTCGATGACATACATTTTGCACTATGCCGCTCAATTATAAAAAAATGCTTTAAGTCAGAGCGACGTTTGTTATTTTTTTTAAATTGAATTATTAGCCCCAAAAATCAAAAAGCACCCAAATTGATGGATATTTTATATTGGATCTATTTTGTCACAATTTTAAATTCATATAAATGAAAAAAGGCAACAAAAAATCCAATGCGCCTAACCCTCGTCGGTTTCTTTTTTCTGATTTTTAAGGCTGGTGCAAAATTCGTTTAATTTTGTCCGTTGGTCGATGTGCCGAATATAACGTCGGCCAAGAGTGAGCTAAACAATAAACTTTCACACATCTTTTTGCTTAGTTCCTTTTATACCAAAGAAAGGCTGAGAAGAATGGAGCACAGTGCTCGTGGCAAAATTTTTGTACTGAAAAAATAATTAAAATTAATTTTACAAAAAGATGGTATTTTGAAGATTTAAATATGGAAATTGTGCCAATTTCAGCTACAAAAATGTATTATCGTTTTTTGATCACCACAATTATCAATTAACATTAGGTAAGTTATTCCTTATTTGGAAGGGTCGATTCTTAGAAACTGAAAACGCCCTTATTTCTAAGATTTGTCTTTATTTTTTCCCCGCGGTGTGCTTCTTATCCTCCACTTTGACTTCATTTCTCATAACAATTTAACAAAATCACCCTTTGACGGAGTTATCGCAAAATTGGGACTAAATACTTTTTCGGCAAAATGCCTTTGACAAAGACGGCACAGAGCAATGAGCCGAAGTTGAACATCACCGAAGCGAAAACACTGAACTCCACGCGACGCCATCGCCACAAATAGCACATGTGCGGACGAAAAAAGCTTAAAACCATAGGATTTTTCCTTGTGCGTGAAAAATAAATGATCGGGGCCGTATTCCATTAAAACCAATTAATTTTGTTTTATCATGGTAAAAATTGAGCAACGAACACATAGAATCCGATGCCCAAGTGCGCGTTAAACAGAATGGCATTGCTTATCGCAAGTTCGTATGTGGGCAACAAACTGAAAACCAACAATTATATTAAAAACAGTTTTCAAATTATAGCCAGGATTATGTCAGATCCGTGCCAAGAAATATCAATCGATGATTGGTTAGGATGGCGAACCGTGTGTAAAGAGACGGTGAGAAAATGTGAACGGAGAAGAGTGTGTGGCTGAGAGCACCTGTAGAGAATTAGACAGGCGATAAAAGTTAAAGGGGTTTAAAAGATAACATTTTATTTTAAAAATAAAATTTGATATTTGCTTTAAATGTTTAAACAGTGAAGGGCATTAAACGTGTGAGTTCTTTTCAGGGAATTTTTGAATTGGTAAACAGTGCGTGGTTAAAGGGAGAAAGAACGGCCAGTGGATATTTATAAGTGTGCGGCAGCGATTTTCGGTATCGGTATAATACCGACAGCGAAAAATACCGAAATAAACAAAAAATTTTGTACGGTATACCGATCGGTATTTCGGTATAATACTGATACCGAAAAATGCCGGACCGGTACACCGAAGAATACCGCGGTATACGGATACCGTGCCACACCACACACTAATATATATTCGTTAAAATGAGTGAATTGATTGTGATTATTTATTAATGCATTAGAAAACAATAATTTAATTCGAAAATGCATTTTTGTCAATCAATGATAAGCGCAAAGAAACCGACCGCTAAGCGGGATATAATGCCTGAGAAGTGTACGACCCGAGACGGCGGGGAACAGACTTTTGATGGCACTCGAAAGAATGGTCAACGGTCGTCGCGCCACGGCATTCTGCCGAGGCGGAAGAGTCGTTTCAAAAGCATCACTCATTTCTTCCCATATTAGCGCAATTAGAACAAGAGACTAATTAGCCAAAGTAGCTGAAAAATGAATGACCTGCTTCTAGAAGCCAAAAATAATAAAATATTTTTAAATAGAATTGGGCAAGATCGGTTAACCGAACCGGAAACCGGCCTTTTTGGACCAAAAACCGAAAACCGGGTGTTGAAAAATCGGCTTAACCGAAATCCGGGGTCCCAACTTCGGTTTGAAAAATCAAATTATTGAAAATTCTAAAGGATTAGAATTTCTTAAACTTTTTTGTTTTTTAAATGGCCTAGTTTTTGTGCAGTTGGTTTTATGTGAATGTGCAGTGTTGTTTCTAATCCCGCGATGTGTAAAATGTTTAATGAGTTTTATATTCATTTTTAGCAGGAAAATAAATGTTAATTTCGACTAAAACCGGGGGTCGACAAAACGAAACCGAAAACTGGGGGTAACAAAACCGGTCTAACCGAAAACCGAAGGGACCGGTTTTATACCGATTTGCCCAACCCCATTTTTAACAAAAGCCGCCGCAAAAATTTGGTTCCCTTTTCTATAATAAAAACGCCAATTTCTTTTGACACAATAGTAAATTGAAATTTTCGACCACTAAACATGTAACATAAATTAGAAGCAAATTGAAGGCCACTTGTTGATAGAAGAGAGAGAAAAACAATCGATTTTAGTGAATTTTGTTGGAGGAGAATAATCAATTAATATTCTTTAACGTGCGTATTTATGTCCATAGGGCGTATATAATGGCAATGAATGAATGAAGTGGCAGGCAGACACAGAAATTATCTTTTGTTGGGAGAGAAAAAGAAAATGAAAAAATAGTACAAGAAAAGAAATCATCGAAAGAGAAATATCATTGGGTCCATCTCATTTTTCTTCTCTTTTTTTCAACTCATCAACTATAAAGTGTAGATGGCATAAATATATCAAGGTTTTCTTCTTTCACTTATCCCTGGTCCCTCTGTATTCGGACGATGAAATCTTTCGCCTTTTACTAAAGGTTTCCGTGCAGGGGGACACTTATGGGTTTAGCCCAATTTTTGGACAGCGCTTTCTCCAGGGAAGGCGCGTAAAAAGCTTTGCTTGGTTGGCTTCATTGGTTTTGAAGGTTTTGTCTAATAAAACCATCTATGAGTGGCTTCGCTTTGTAAAATGAGTGAAATAGGCTTTATCAGTGGCTTCAACTTTTTATGATCAAGCCAGTGAAATAGTCTTTATCAGTGACTTCAATTTTGTAAGATCATGCCAGCTTTGCCAGTGGCTTCAACTTTGTAAAATGAGTGCAATGGGCTTTATCAGTGGCTTCATTGTAAATGAGTGAAATAGGCCTTATCATTGGCTTCACTTTGTAATCAAACTATTATTACTGTGTATTTATCAGTACATACATTTATACTTGTGATGTGATCCGATCAGTGTTCACTATGGTTTATCAACTTTGATCATTGTTTGCTTCGGCATTGAACCCATTTATCATTTCATTTCATCGAATTCACATTGAACGCAAAAGAGGCCAAAATGTACAGAATTGCAGTCAGTGCACAAAGGATCACCAGACTGATGTGTTCAATATAAATAAATGCATATGAATAAAATTAATTAAAACAATTTTAATTAGAGCTGTCTTCGTATAAATTTAATATAGACAACAGGAAGGTGAACGCCAAAAATGCTATATACATCTTCAAACGAGTTTATCAGTCTATTCGACTTTTTCATGAATCCAATCGGTTTTTTAGACGACATCCTGATGAGGCCTTAATTTTTTGGTGGTAAAAAAGCAGAAGTTAACCGATTAGACAATTCGCGAAAAAGATGGCATAGATTTGCTAAAAAATCAGGGTTTTTGTGAATTCCGATTAGACTCATAAACTCTGTTTGGACTCATAAAGTAGCCAAGTTAGTTTTTTTTATCAAATACCTTTTATTTTCCTAAACATTACTGTGGAGCAAAAAAAAATTTGCCGTCTTGAAAAAATTCAGTTGGAAACTTCATATGCCTATTTTTGGTTCTTTTTTTAAATTTAATGCCATTTCATGCTTTTTTTCCCAATTTTGATGTCCATTATGGGGCATATTTCGCGATTTTTTTCTTAGTAAACTCATTTTTAAGGACACTCTTGAAAATAAGGACACTTTCAAATTGGCAAGGAAGTGGCACGCTTTTCAAGTGCGTCCTTACCACTTAAGGACATATGGCAGTCTTGGTTTTAATTATGCATTTTTAAACAATTATTGTTGACCATACAAATCATATGGCATTGTATAAGTTAGATAAGCCCGTTAACATGCTTTGTGGCCAAAATGATTGTATTTGTGTCGAATCCATTTGCCTCCGCTCGTTGCACCAAACTTTTCGTGGCACGTACTTTTCCACTGTCCATTCTTCTGAAAACAGTCAAAAAAGCGACAAAAAAAGGAGAAAAATGCTTTTTAAAAACGTCGAATCGTTGGCCAAAGGTTAAAAATGAATGAATGGCCTTAAGGTGAACCTAAACTAAAATTTCAAATTAACTTATCTTAAGTAAGTTTTGAAGTGTTTGTTGTTTGTTCATGGCAAACCAAGTTATGTTTTTAGATAATATTTAAATAGGATTTTGAAGGAAAATAAAGGAAAAATTTTGAAGGAAAAAAAAGAAAAAATTCCAATTTTTATCTTTACTTTTTTGGAATTACAAATTGATCAGTTCTTTTGAATTCCGGCGATTGGTTCATTTCTCGAACATTATTCAAATTGATTAATTATAGCAAAAAAAAAAATCCTAAGAATTGTTACTTTTAAGGATAAGCAGTTCACGTAGAGACAACATACAATTTGAAAATCCGTTCTCTATTACCCATCCCCTCCCCGCCCACCAATGGATGGATACCGTATTTCCTCTAATTGAAGACCCGGGTCTTTTGTTTTTCAATCCCCTACTAGGAGGGTCTTCAATTGGAGGGGGGTCCTCAAATAGAGGAAATACGGTATGTGACTGGCGAACGATGTCAGGATTAATTTGTTTATTCAAATGTGTGTTGGCGATAATTATCTTGTTACCAATTGGATGTATTTGTCGTTTTTATAATAGTCGGGATTCGTCCTTTTTGGGGAGTCGGGGTTTGTCGGGTCGAATTTTCGCTGGAAATTTCACAATTTTCGCATCGGTATGCACTGCCGAAGCATTCCTCTCAATGATTAAGTGCTTTTGTCTTATTTTTGGACTTCGAAGGAAATAACGAGTCAGAAATTTCTTATAAAAGTCGGATCAACAACAGATAAAAGCCATTTAAAGATACTTTTTTTATCAATCATTTCAATTTATTGCTATTTAATCATTAATCGATTTATTTTCATATTTTGCGAGAAAATGGATTAGGCAAAGGACACTTAAAACAAAAAATATATTCACATATGCTTATATGTATGTTGCGCATATGTATATACCATGAAAATGTAATAAAAATTCATTTATATTGAATATATTTTTTTCTTATAGCCAAACTCCATGAAGCAGAGACATTTGCTATCACTGTTAGGCATTGCCATTTTTGCGCATTATGCCTCTGGGGACGGAATGCGAATTTTTGTAAAAACATTGGCCGGGCCAATGATCACTTTGGATGTTGATAGGGCAGAAACTGTAGACGACGTGAACATGATGATACACAGTCAGTCTGGCATTCCAGTGGATCAGCAACGGCTGTTCATTCAGCTTGAGCAAGGTTGAAGGTTGTGCGACTACAACATCCCAAATGGGTCCACCATTGGAATGGTAGCCATGCCACCTGCTTCAACTTCTGCTGCAGTTGGTGAACATGAAATGATAAGCATGGACGTCATGCCACCTGCTTCAACTTCTGCTGCAGTTGGTGAACATGAAATGATAAGCATGGACGTCATGCCACCTGCTTCAACTTCTGCTGCAGTTGGTGAACACGAAATGATCATGCCACCTGCTTCAACTTATGCTGCAGTTGGTGAACATGAAATGATAAGCATGGACGTCATGCCACCTGCTTCAACTTCTGCTGCAGTTGGTGAACACGAAATGATCATGCCACCTGCTTCAACTTCTGCTGCAGTTGGTGAACATGAAATGATAAGCATGGACGTCATGCAACCTGCTTCAACTTCTGCTGCCGTTGATGAACATGAGATGGGTTACCAAAATGCAAACATTATTGTACGACCAACTGGAACAAAAATAATTCAATTTAAAATGAATAAGTCTGCGATCACTGCTAAAAATGTGATGGAAACGATTCGGGAACTCAACGGCATTCCGATCTCTGAGCAACGATTGTTTTTCAAGGGAATCCTCCTTCGTGAGGATATATCTCTCGGCAACTTTGATAACAGCATTCGGAAAAATGATATCATCTTTTACCTGTTACAGAGGCCGGCATTGCCAAGGTTCATTAGCGGCCATTTGTAAATATTTATTAATTTTTCTATATTTACCTAACTAATTTTTATCTGAAGACATACACCGTATCCTAATATAAAACCCCCGGGAGCTCTATTTTCAACACTCCTTAAGAGGGGGAGGGGCTTTATTTAAAAGGGTGCTCTATTCAGAGGTACTTTAATTTAGCAATTAGGAAAATAATAATTATGTAATTTTAGCGAAGAAATACACATAATTGTGTTTAATACAACAAGCAACAAAATGATTGGGTTGAAAGTGAAAAGCTCGGACACCGTGATCAATGTCAAATGGATGATCAAAGCCAAAGAGGGCATTTCGGTCGAGAAACAAAAGCTTTATTTTGCGGAAAAACTGCTTGGTTATCCGCACAAGAAGTTGGCAGAGTACGAGATCAGCCAGGATTGGGCAACAATTGAACTGGAAGTGACCAAACCATTGCATCCTTATGGTCCATTTTCTGATCAATTAGCGGGACAAAGACTTGCGCTTTCCAAAACCTTCGGGTGATGGCATTTTTCAATTCAAAAAATTAATTCTCGGATTTTGGGTTGGGTTAGAATTTTGGGAAATTAAAGAAAAAATTAAAATTGGTTGATTTAAGAAATAACTGTAAAGAATGTGAATGGAAAAAGCATTAAAATGATGGCGGAACGTAGCAGCAGTGTTCACTGGATAATGAAGCAGATTGAACAGTTTGAAGGCATTCCGATTGTTGAGCAGTCGTTGTGGTTCGGCGGAAAGTTGCTTAGGGAAGATGTGGCATTAGGAAACCACAACATTTGGAAAAACGCCACTGCTCTTCAACTGACTCTGAATGAGTCGCCACCAAACACTTTTGGTTTGTTGGCATTTTTGATAATTAGTGCCAAAATGGGTTTAGCCCAGGGGTGCGATATGTTCTGATTTATCAGATTTGTTCTGATTTGGAGGGTCCAAATCTGATAAACTCAAAATGTTCTGATTTGTCAGATTTGTTCTGATTTCAGCCTATTGTTCTTATTTTTGGGATTTCAGGGAAAAACTCCGATTTTGAATGGTAATTTTGAAAATAAATATTTTTTAAATTTACAAAATTTTTCCCGGCGGCGCCTACCGGCACCGCCTCCCTCCCCCACACAAAGAAATTTTGATTTTTTGTTTTAAAGTCCGAAAAAATTGCTCAAAATGATCATTTGTAATCTAAATATGGTATTTGATAGTCATTTACTTGAATAAATTGATGTACTATTGCTAGACAATCATTTTAAGGAAATGTTCTGATTTTCGACCCCAAAATCTGATTTTTTGGACTGGATGTTCTGATTTTGAAATTTTCCAAATCGCACCCCTGGTTTAGCCCTGATCCCATTTGGGGCATGACGATTCGCCGACGTCCCATATTCTTTGCAAGTTTTTTATTAGTGCGCTAATTTCAATATCTTGGTACCATTAGCTTTGCAGTCTAATTTAGTGCTTCTGGCCTAAAGAAGGACTTAAAACTAGGCTTTCTTCACCATTAATTTCACATTTTACTTGAAAAGAAATTTTGTTGAAATCAATCGACAACAAAATGATCAAATTGGAGGTCAATGATTGGCACACTGTGCACAATGTAATGCAAAAGATCGAAGACAAGTTTGGCATTCCTGTTTTTGAGCAACAATTGATCTTCAATGGCATTGTACTAAAAAAGGATTTGGCAATGGCCGACTATGATATTCGAAAGGGATCAATTATAAACTTTCTTATGTAAAACAAAGTGTTTATAATCCTTGAGAGTCTGCGCCATTAATCCGATCCGACAAATGGCAGCTGAATTGACTCTTCTGTGTTCAAACAGCGGCCAGCGCTTCTGTTTTTTTTTCTGCAATTTTTTTATTTTCCTATTTGTGTTACTACAAATGTTAAAACTTACACTTCGAATACAGAAATTATGTTCATAGGCTTATTTTCCTACCCTTTTTCATCTAATAATCCCCCACCCCCCCCCCTCCACCAAAAATTGCCGCAAATCTCCCTCGAGGGGTAGAATTTAAACATTGATAAAA
Organism: Heterodera carotae; assembly: GCA_024500135.1. NCBI lineage: Eukaryota > Metazoa > Nematoda > Chromadorea > Rhabditida > Heteroderidae > Heterodera > Heterodera carotae. Next base: position 9,752 of record JAKKIK010001063.1, on the reverse strand, counting down.
TGTAAAAAAAAAATTGGCAAGCCACTCAATTTCCAAATTATTATAACAATAAGGATACTGCCAAAACCCAAATTTTCGCTTCCGATTAAGGATCTAAAACTGAGTCCAAAGGATTATCCGATAAATCTTGTTGAGATTAATAACGCTGGATTCCAGACCAAATCCCCGATTTAAAATCAGTTACTTGATTTTGACCAATTAAAAAAATTAGGCTGTAGCTTTTTGTGAGCGAGCCTTTTACTAACATAAAATTGCTTTTAAATAAAAACTTCTAACCAGTTCCCTTGGGGGTCATTGTCTGCAATCAGGGATGATACCGGATTCCGGGTTCCAGAATTCCGGACCTTTTCGGGGTCCGGAATTCCGGATTCAGGACTTTCATTTTCGGCATCCGATTTCATCCATGATAATGATTTTTTTTATTGATATTTTATTTTCCTTTCCAACATCCCCAAAAATCAATCTCAGTTAATAAATGTAAATTCATAAAGTGCTGCTTCGCTTTTTCCATTTATGGCATGAGTGTGTGTAAAGAATGAGGCCATCATCACAAGTGAATTGTGGCATAATAATGGCACTGATCATGCCAATAATGGCACTGATCATGCTATATTGGAGCAAAATTTCCATATGAAAAATGCGCAAAATGCCACGCCAATAAGCGTATGCAAATCTGTTTCTTTCTCTAGCCTCTCATTGCTTACAACTTTCTTCGCATTTATATTATTGATCACCTTCCATATTTAAGGCAAAAGCCAACCTCCAAAATTCAGTTAGATAAAATGTTTGTTTTACCCAAAATTTTCATTGTGCTGACTTTGTTTGGCATTGCCATGGGAGGGCCAAAACCCAAATCGGTGATCAAATTGGACAACAGCAAATCAGCAGCAGAAGCAGCGGCAGCAGCAGCAGAACGCGCTGAAATTTGTGATAAACATGAAAAGGATTTTGGCACATTATTCGTCAATATGGAATTGGTCAAAACAATTTTAACAGCAGAGGAAGGAATGCAAATGGATGCCAAAAATGGGCCATGGTTGCGTACTTTGCTCGGCAAATATTTGTGCAAAAAAATTGAGATGTCAAAGAAAATTCAGCCCGAAGAGATTCAGTCTGCAACAATTCAGCCCCAGCCAAAAGAGGAGCTGAACTATGAAGAGGAAAAGCATTCGTGGACAAATTGGGAGGGAAAGAAAGTTGAGGTCGAAAAGAGTCTAACGCAGAAAGAAATTGCGGAAAAAAAGAAGCAAAGTGAGAAAGAAGTTAAGGACAAAGAGAGTCAAAATTGGGAAAGTGTGGCGGCACTTCCCCAAGGGTTTGCGGTAAGAGCAGAAAATCTGTTCGGACTGATCACAACCAAATTTGGCATCACTGACGAGGAATTGCTCGTATGATTTGAACAATTTTTTTACAAAATTTTCAATTTCTTTGTTGGCAGGTGTCTCTATCGAAGCTTGAGCTGTTGGATGGCCGTGGAGGCAGCGGTGGAGTGTTCTACATGACCAAAGATAGCAAATTTATAATCAAGAGTTTGAGTGACGGACATGAGGAGAGACCAAAAATGGACCAAATATTGGACAAATACGTGGATTATGTGCTCAAAGTTGGAAAGCATTCTTTGATGAATAAGTTCTACATGAGCTTCTCAATGAAGCTTTATGCCAATTTGTGGGAGGAAGACGTGGGAAAGGTATGGCAAAAATGCGATGGATTAACAAAAAGCGGCGGGTGGGGAAATGTGCCGTTCCAAATTTTAATCTTGCAATTTTCTATTTTTATTAATATACGGTAAATGAGATTTCGGTATCGTATGTATTGCTGATATATCTCTATCATATCTCTGATAAAAAAACACCGAATACCGATACATTGCCGCACATTAATCTTGTTTGGGGTTTCGAATATATGTAAACTATATTATCCGTTCGGAGTAATTGGTCTTGAATCTGTTTATTTTGGACATTTATGTTGTTTTTAAGGTGATAAGACTGAGAGATTTGCATTTTGTGGTGGTCAACAACGCTTTTGAAGGGATTTCGGAAGAAAGTCTGCTAAAGTTTGACATCAAAGGCACCTTTTCGCCGGGCAGTGCCTTGCAATTGATCAGCAATTTAATTGGTACACTCGCAGCATGAAATGGCCTCAGAGTTTGTATCGTGAATACGATTTCATCGGCATTGACCGAGACGGAAAAGACATTCCGGCATTTTTCAAAAATGGCATTCAATTGACAACCAACGCTTATGAGCAATTAATCAAAAAAGTCAAAAACGATGCAAAAGTGGGCATTTTTAAATTTAATTTACCTAAATATTAGATTTATTTTTCAATTAGAATAATGGTAAATTTTATAGTACTTTACCGACAATCTGCTGAACGACTACAGTTTGCTGTTGGGCGTCCATTTCCTGGACGAGTCAAGCAGCAGCAGTGCCAATGCCAATGCCACAGAAACCGCCGCAGCCAAAAATTGCGTCAGCGCAATTTGCCAAAATTGCAAAGCGCGCCCTTTCGCGGCATACCAAAAAGAACAGAAACTTTGTTTGTACATGGCAATTGTAGACATTGTCACTCCTTCAAATGAAGCAACTGAGGAGCATTTCTTGAAAATGACCAAAGAATATCGAAAAGATAAAGCGGAATTTGCACATTACAAAAGCATGGCGGAATTCTCCGGCTTTCATAATGTTCGTAAAAGTTTAAAATGTATTAAAATCGAATTGATTAAAAAGAAATCAAATAAATTAATTATATACATATTTTAAGGAAACAATGACACCGGTGCCACCCCCAATTTATGCGGGTCGATTTGTTGGCACATTGCTCGGATGCATATTCAGCCCGGGTTCATTCACAGAAGAAGATGCACAGAGACAATTTAAATTTGGCTTGAGAGAAGCAATTTGCCATTCATTCGGCGAAAGGCGTGACATTTTTGTGAAAAAAATGGAAGAAATTTTGTCAAAAAATGATCAGCAAACTTCAGCAGTGTCGTGGTATGAGCATCAAGAATTCCAACAAAAAACATCATTTGGCATTGTCGTTTTCGGACTTGAACTGTTTAAGGAAAAGATGGACAATTTGGGAATGCCCTCTTGGGAATTGCTTGTAAGTCTTAGACTTATTAATTAAAATTAATTATTTTTAAATGTAAATTTTAAATTATCTTTTCATTTTAATCGTTAATTTAAGAGTTCATTATCACTGTCTTTGTTGCCTGAAAATGGTGACAATGAATTCATTTTTGTGTTATTGGAAAATGGATTTGACCACGACTTTAATGCATATTCAGCAGCAGGGGAGGCCAACGTTGAAACAGCTTTTCAACAATACATTGCATTGTTCAACCATGACATTGTGAGCACAAACTCATAAATTTAAAAAATAATTGGTCATTTACGCGAAAATTAGTTTTAATTTGTTAGATGTTTAAATTAAAAGGCGGAAAACCGGACCATTCACAATAATCGGTACAAATAATTGGTTCTTTTACGGGTGCCAATTATTAAACCCACAAAACACTCCCATGGTTCCACTTCATTTGAATAAGAATTCAAATTTTTGAATTGTCAGGGTGACTCTTCTGTCAAGCAGCATTATGCCGTAATGCGCAATCCTTCCAAAAAACAAAAGAAAGCACTGCGAATGTGAAACAAAGCAGCATCAGCAATGAACCGATGGCATTTGAGTGACAAGCAAAAAGCGGCACGTTTAGGCAAAAGCAATGGCATTTTTTGGATGGTCCCTTATCATAGAGAGCAGCAATGTCCTCCGCTGCATATTCATTTATTTAATTTTGTCTTATTTATTTATTCTTTTGTCTATCAATTTCAATGCTTATTCGCAAATTTTTGTCATACCCCTATTTATGTATGTATTCTTTGATTCGTTCCGTATTTATAAACTTATATTGGGAAATGAGGTCTTGGAGAGAAAGAGGGAAAGTTCCGAACAAATTTTTTGTCTTATTTTTTTCTACAAATTTGGTATCATTAAAAGATATTTATGTTTAGAGGCAATGCTTTAGCAGAAGCAAGCGATTAATCCATTCTCGAAAAAGGTACCATGAAAATATGTCTCGCAATTGAAATATTGTAACTTTTATTGTTTTTAGATTAATCGCATAGCTTATGGTGAAGCAAAAAGATATAGTCCAAAAACTACATAAATAGTCGGGCTAACATCCCAGCACGGCTTCATTTTGTAATTTTGGATGAAAATTTGGAAAAATGCAAAGTTTATTCTTTAAGCTCTGACTGCATTGTGGTTTTATTTCGCAAATCGACCAAAAACCGAAAACTAACACGAAAAACGCGCAGGTAAATCCAACCAAATCGCAAATATTTATCATTTAATTGTTTATGTCCCTTCATTAAAAGAGTGGGCGGATAATAAACCACCTTAATTTTTGATGTTTATCAAATCCTTTAAAATAGGCAGTGGCGTAACTTCGGCCGACCACTTTTGTTTTCACGCATTTTGCTCACTTAGCCATTGGCCAACATATTTATTAATAATTTGTTAAGTGTTTGACTTTTTCAAAATGCATTTGGGTACTTTCTTTTTGTGACCGCCATAATTAGCATTATCCAACTTTTGGAAGAATAAATGCCACAATTTGATTTCTTTATTTAATTAAAGATAAAAAAGGAAGCAATTGAAAATGATGATGAAAAGACTTTTTTGCCTTCTAATTCTGTCTTCCGTTGCGTTTGCCATTAGCAGTGAGCCAATAATAACGCATGGCATGTTGAAGCGACAGGTGGTCGGAGCCCGTGCCACCGGAGGCGGCGATGATGGCGGGCTTTTGTTGGGCCGCCGACGGCGACAAATAATCGGTGCCCGCGGCACAGTTCAAAACGATGGAGTGGTTGGATGGAAGGCGAAGGCGTGATGCTCTGCGCAGACAAGAAGATGATCATTTAAAAGAATCCATCAATGATCGGAAATACAAATATTTGAAAATTAATTATACATTTTTCAATTTTTATTCATTTTCGCACAATTCGCAATTAATTAAATTGAAAACAAAAATGGATTGATAATACATTATTTCGGAAAAATTCGATTCCCGTACTTCCTCTTCAGGAATTTCCTAATTCTCTCCGGCCAAGTCAAAAATTTTTTTTTGTTGTTTTTGTGTTTAAATCTGAAGGATTGACTTGCTCAATCTGCGAATTCCGACTTATTGTAAATTGCGTGCGCTCTGAACACTTTTCTGTTTGTATGACCGAAAATAGAGCTCGTACAATATAACAAGAGTAATATTGTATTGTTTTGGACCAATATATTGTCCTAAGAGGACCAATAGAAACCAAGAATATTGTTTTGATAATTGGTTGGTCCGGGTTTCCGACATCTAATCGAAGCCCCGTGATTTTCTGCGATTGTTGATATTTTCGTTAAACATTGTTCCATTCTTGACGCCCAAATGCAATTAATAAATTCTGTGGTTTTTGGTTGACTATTTTTTGGTTGCCTCGATAAAATTTGCGCAAAGTATTGTACATAGTAGCAGCACTGTCTTCATTCGGCATATCACAATAACTGTGAACAGTCCCATTAAAACCAATTTTAATTTATTTTCGGCCGCCACTTTTTTAAATAAAAGTTTGGAGTTTAATGTCAGATTGCCTAAGATTCCTGAAAATACACAGTAATCGACCTTTGATTCGACCATAGGTCGTAGGGGCAAATATTTTTACCGTAATTAATTTGTGGAAGTAATAAAAATTCCAATTAATGTTTAGGACAATGCACATTCCCTATTATGCCACCCTTTTTTTCGTGCTCATATTGACTATGATCGCACTCGCGCGAGGAGATAAAGTCCCAAATGCGACGGACGACGGCATTGACGAGAAATGACTGTAAGCATTAGCATAGCATTAAATTTAATGGCAAAAGCATTCAGCGATTTGAAGCCCGCGCCGGGCGCGAAGGCGTTAAGCCGTGCCCAACAAATTGCGCGACGATGCGTTCGATGTAAGCGCGGCAGATGGAGTTTTCCAATTGGGCAGGATCGTGGGGCTAAAACAAGATCAGCAATGTGTTGATGTTGACCACCAAAATTAGGGAAAAATTCACAAATTAATATATTTAAGGAAAAAAAAATTCTTTAATGTAATTTTCTAACTTTTTCAATAGTCAATGTTTTCATATCTTTATCGACATATAACATAGCCTTAGTCATACTGATTTTGAAATTGTTTGTTCAAATTTAAAGTTTTTAGGCAAAAGAATTGAACAGTCTCCTTTCTCACACACCCAACCAATTGGTAATGATTTATGATGAATTAGCGCCTTTTGCTGTCCGTTTTTGTCTCCGTTTGTTTGCCCACTTTTTGCCAATTGCCAATCGGGCCAATTTTTGTGCCACTTTCGCTGGTATCGTTATTTTTTGCTGTGCCGCCGTTAAATTGTTGCGATTTGGTCGCGTTTTGTTTTGCCATTGTGTTCACATATTTAATTCGCGAATGTACGCGTTTTTCAATGTTGGCACTCGGCAACTTTTGGTTGTTGATGCCATACTTTTGATGCTCCGCAGTTGTTGGGTTATTTGTGTTTGGCATTGTATTGTCTGCTGGTTTTTTGACCATCTCCTGGAAGAATATTTTTCATCATTACTCAAATTTATCTAAAGCCAAATTCGAAAATATTTTTTTGGCATTAATACATAGCTTATAATCAAATTCACTCCATTGTACCTTCAATTGATGATGTGTTTGATCATTTGGAAATCCGAATTCGTTGCGACGGCCATTTGTCGGCTCATTTGTCTTCCTTTTGTCACTCTTTTTGGTACTTTCACCAACTTTGTCATGTTTTGCCATTTCCAATTGTCGTTGCTTTGTGTTAATTTCTTCCTCATCAATGGGACGGTGAATGATCAAAGAAGAAGCATTTGACAATTTTTTGTGATGGTTAGCTGCTGAGAAGGCGCTGTTTATGCTGGACATTTCCAATTGGCTGAGCACCTTAAGCCGGCAACAAAAAATGATAGCTGCTTTTTGGCTGGGATTAATGCGCGGATTTTCCGGGATAAGTCAGGCACCGATTTAAGGGATTAAGAGTAGTTCTCCCTAATCTAAAGAAAAGAATTGCAAATTTGCATTTTCTAACTTCATAAGCGTTGTTATGTTGATGGCAAATGCCAAAAACACATTTTGTTCCATCCAAATATTGTTCCACATTTTGTTGACCGTTCACCGCTTTGAGCACAAATGGTCCCCCCGGATGGTTTGGCACAAATGCAGTGATATTGTAAAATTGGTTCTCAACTCCAATGATAACGTCCGATGGCATCTCAAATTGGCTGAGTACCTTCAAACAACAAAAACTAAACAAAGAAATAAGCTCATCGAATCGGCAAATAATGGGTAAACGGATTTTGTTGTGAAAATTTCTCGAACTTTTTCATTAACAACAAAAAATGATAATTGAGATGGGCGTAAAAAACAAAAATTTCAAATCCCAATATTATGATCCCGTAGACCTTTGATCCCGAACAAATTGTTTCTCACTCGGTTAGGTGTTTCACATCAAAACTAAAAGTTATCTCCCACCCCACTTCAGTGTTGGCCACCTGATATGCGTAAAGATGGCGATGGCACATGCCCAATGCGCACTTTCTCCCCTCAATGTACTCCTCGACGTCCTGGCCATTGACCAAGTGAAGAACGGCAGGACCGCCGGGATGGTTTGGCACAAAGGCACTGATGTTGAAGGAATTGGCACGCAAACGGACAATTACTTCGGCGGTGGCCAAATTTCGCTGAAAGGGCGGCGGCGGACTGTCCATCTTCTGATGAAAAATAGGCATTATTTTGTGTATTTATTTATATTTATTGTATTATTTATTACAACATTTATTGTATTATTTACCGCTTGGATTTCATTTGCATTTATTCTGTGGAATTGCAATGTAAAGGCAACAAACAGTTGACCAAAGTAAAAAAGAAGAAGCATATTTGTATTGGTATTGTCCAGTTAAAAATGAATTTAGGTAGTTATTTATGCTGAAATAAAATGGATAAATCTTTGAGTGATTTTGGTAAATTTTGAAAATTTAAAATTTGACCAATTTGATTCTGCATTCTTAAAGCAGAAAAAGCTAAAAAAAACCCCACGGTTTGTGACGAGTTGAATGGAATGAATGCTTTTCATTAATTCATTTATTCTTATTATAATCCACCATCAGCCGCCACTGATCGGTTGGAGTTGATTGAATATAATAAAAGATCAAATATATGCAAGCATTTCTTTCGTCTCATCAATCATAATTCCCCTCCCCCCCCCAACAATTTCCATCAATAATAATTATTCACTCTTTTAAAAAGGTGTTGGCGGCGAGTAACAAACAAACATTAATTGTTTAATAATGCCAATTTTTTCGCATTTTTTTTGTGTAAAAAATTGTGGGCGCAATTTTTTGTTCCGTCGGTGAAAGAAACAGCGTCAGGAAGAAGGAATTGGGATGTGTAAAACTCATCACTCATCACTGATGTGCTGCTTGCTGATTATACAATCAAATGAACCCAAAAGAAATTTGGGATTTAAGTACTAAAAGTATGTAAAATTAGAGTTTAGGGTTTTGGGTCGAGCACGCACTCGAATATTTTGGTTTTGGCTTTTCGAATTTGTAAATTTACAATTTGTGCACCTAAATGCCAGCACGCCAATTAAACATAAATATTGTAACATCGTTTCACAGTGTCCATATTTGTGTTCATTGAATGCAACCGATTTATCTCATAAGAATATTTGACAATTCTTTGATTTGTTTAGTAAATGAATTGTCTGTCCATTAAATTATCTTTCGGCTTTCATTTCCAATTCAATTTTCCCATTCATCCTGAAGTGCAAAAATTGCATGTTTTTGCGCAATGCTTTTGCAGCCAAAACTTCATTCGGCTGCAGAACGCCTTGTAAATGCCGCATGCTTTTTCGCCAGCACTGTCAGAGCATTTTGAGGATGAAGCCTTTTGGGTAGTTGAAGCAGTTGAGGTCGTCGAGGTAGAGCTGGTGCTGGTTGAAGTTGGAGTTGTCGATGTGCTTGTTGAAGTCGGAGTCGTCGATATGTTTGAATCTGCCGTGCAATAATTGCATGTTTTCGCGCAGTAATTTTGGAGCCAAAATTTCATTCGGCCGCAGAAAGCCCTGTAAAAACGGCAAATTTTTTCGCCAACCCTGTCGGAACAAGTTGAGGATGAAGCTTTTTTGGTAATTGAAGCAGTTGAAGTTTTCGAGGAAGAACTGGCGCTGGAACTGGCCGTCGTTGTTGAAGTCGGCGTCGTTGCCGTACTGGTACTAGCGGTGCTTGTACTGGTTGAACTCGGAGTCGTCGATGTACTTGTACTAGTTGAACTTGAAGTCGTCGAACTTTCAGTCGTCGATGAGGGAGTCGTCGATGTGCTTGTACTTGTCGAACTCGGAGTCGTCGATGTGCTTGTACTGGTTGAACTTGAACTCGTCGAACTTTCAGTCGTCGAAGAGGGAGTCGTCGATGTGCTTGTACTTGTCGAACTCGGAGTCGTCGATGTGCTTGTACTTGTCGAACTCGGAGTCGTCGATGTGCTTGTACTTGTCGAACTCGGAGTCGTCGATGTGCTTGTACTGGTTGAACTTGAAGTCGTCGAACTTTCAGTCGTCGATGAGGGAGTCGTCGATGTGCTTGTACTTGTCGAACTCGGAGTCGTCGAACTTTCAGTCGTCGATGAGGGAGTCGTCGATGTGCTTGTACTTGTCGAACT
>JAKKIK010001062.1:0-19789 GCA_024500135.1 Heterodera carotae | reverse complement strand
GAAATGTCTACTTTTCACGGATAACTCAATCTGTCAAAAATATGGGATCGTTGCGCAAAATTTTTCTCAATGTTTTTAATTTTTAGCGCCCAAACGACACCGGCGCCCAAACGACCCCAACTCCATGGATTTGCACCATCAACAATGAAAAAAGCCAGCAATAATTTTCGGAGGATATGTCTCTCTTGCAAAAGCCTTGTCTTTGTGGCGATCGATTCTCAAACCATCGCCTTAACTTGTGGACCCATTCGATCCCCAAATTCACACGCAAGGGATTGAAGCAACTTGGAGAGCATTAAAGCAGGGTTTAAAACCTCTACATGGAACTACTCCCAAGTTATTACCAATTTATTTGTGTCAATATGCATTCAGTTACATGTAATTATGGGACTCATAAAATCTATGGGACGCATAAAAGTATAATGTGACGCATAAAAATCTATGGGATGCATGAAGTCCATGGGACGCATAAATTCCATGGAACGCATAATATTCCATGGGACGCATAAAAGTCCATGGGACGCATAAAAGTATAATGTGACGCATAAAAATCTATGGGATGCATAAAGTCCATGGGACGCATAAATTCCATGGAACGCATAATATTCCATGGAACGCATAATATTCCATGGGACGCATAAAAGTCCATGGGACGCATAATATTCCATGGGACGCATATTGTGCACTAGAGCCGTGTTTTTCATATCATTACATAATAAACCAAACAAGGAATAATTTTATACAAATAATTTTATGAATGTAAACACAACAACTGAATGAGCCTCCGGACCGCTTGAAAAAGGACTTCTCAGGACCAACTTTTATTATCGAAATTTAATTATTTTTTTAGCAAATTTTTGGAGCCTAGGATAGGCTTAAGGGCAATATTTTCGGAATAGTTCCGCATTTTTTTCCCAAAAAACTCATTTCTAGAGGTATTTTGAAACGCTGAACACAATCTTGCTTCTTTTTGACCAGTTCCGAACCCCTAACCTAAGAATTCGAACATGGGGCGATCGGAAAATTTTTTTTCTGCAATAATGCAGTCTACTTGTACCGAAAAAAATTATTTAGAAATTCCGAGAAATCTTCTCTAGGACGGGCTGATTTAAGGCGCTGATCATGATCCGATCTTACTTTTGATAATTTCCGAGCCCCGAACCTACAAATTCGAACAAAAAGCCGAATTAATTTTTCGAAAAGAATTCGACTCAATGTTCGAAATTGCGGTTCGGAGATGGCGTTCCGGAAGTGTACCATACCCACCAGGGCTGGGCCAAATCAAAAAATAAAAAGCGACCTGTGACCTTTTTTAATTGAAAATAAAAAGCGACCCACGACCAGCGACCTGCCCAAAAAAGATGCGACCTTTTTCAAAATTTAACCAGCGACTTGAGCCCAGCCCTCACGCGTGAGTAAGTCTGTTTATCTTAGTAACCGCATAGTCTGTATAAATTGGTACGCAAACTCTTGACCAGCCAGAATTTTTGCACCACAATTATTTTTTAAGTTTAACGAAGGCTCAAAATTAAAAGAAGGTTATGGTCCAAATAGTTGGGTTGACCCAGAATTGGCGGTCCAGTCTGTCCGGTTACCGGGAGAGGCCCATTCGACCCATCGCGTCGACCGTCAAGAGACACTTTTCCTGGCCAAACACGCGTGAACAAATTGCCGGGCCAATTGCGCGATTGGCAGCAGCGAATGCGCAGGCCCATCGACGAACTGCTTAATGGAGGGCCTTTGCAGCAGCATAATGGAGTTTTTGCTGCCGTTTGTCGGAGATTGTGCTTCGGATGACGTTCGTCCAATGCCTTTCGCTGTGTGTCCATTGAGTGCCATCAAATGGCCAAATGCCGTCCGTTTGTGCCGTTGACTGTCCGCAAACTGACTGCTGCTGGTGAGTTCGCTCGGAGGCAAGTCGGATTTTAGAACAGAAAGAAAGCCCTAAATTTAAAATTGCCAAAATGATCGGTTAGTCAGTCCGAGTGCCACCACCTCTTCCGCCGCTGCCATGCCAACGAACCAAACATTCCCTTCTTCGCCGACGGCAACAATTTTCTGTTGCCGGTTGGAAAAACGCAATAAGCCATTTGACAAAGTGCCGTTTGAAGCATCGATCACATAAACTTGAGGAAAAAATGAACGATCACAGAAAGCACAAGGCGGCAATGGCATTTTTGTGGACCAAAACAAACAAACAAACCAGTATGGTCATCATATGCGAAGGTCGCCAAATGAGTGGATGAAATTGTCATGCCCGGCTGATGAATGGCCCAAATGAAAGTGACGGAATCGGAATCGAAAGAAACGATGCCGAAATGGCAAGCGACGATAAGAACGGACGATTGTAGTGCGGACCACTCAGCCTAAGGCATGAGAACGGCAAAATTAAACGGAATGGAAAAGAAGTGAATGCAATGCAGCGTCGGCTTCACTCCCCGACCACCTGCTTGGGCATGCTCAATTTGTCGACCACTTTCACAACGGACAGAGTAGTCAAACTCCACAAAAAGAGGCGGGAATTGTCGTTGAGCAAATTGACCGTAGCAAACTGTTGCCGACTTCTGCTGATTGACGAGCAATGCTTCACCTCAAATTGCTGCCAATTTTGTTCGCGCCTTTTCAAATCCCTACGCCAAATGGAAGAACTGAACGGAAAATAGAAAAGCAATACAATTAATAATCCGTTAATTAGTATTTGAATAATTTTTATTGGTTTACCCTTTGTCACTTTCGTTGCGAATATAAATCTCCATTTCGCCATCTGAGAAAATGACTAAAAACTGTTGGCCATTTGCCATTGGGACAGTAACAGCTGAACATTCCCAAAATTCGTCGAGAGTCGAGCGGACGAATGAAACGCGTCGTGAAATGACGACACAATTTTCCATTTCCAATTGCCCAAGGTCAACAGAAGAACGACGCCAAAATTTGAGATAAGTCTATCGGGGAATGAAAAAAAAAACAAAAATTGAACGGCAAAGGACCTTTTGCAAGTCATTTCGCCGATATTCACAGGTCACAATGCGCGGAATGCTCAAACAGACCAAATAAACATTAAGCCAATGGAAGTCCGGTCGATTGAAAGTGTCCTCCGGCGGCACATTCTCTTCCGAAATGTCAGCCTAAAGATAATAAAGGCGTAGAGGTATGAGGGCAAGGACAATTCCAAAACATTTCCCCGGCGGCGCCTATCGGACCCATAAAGGTTAGGTCCGAGTCCTTTCCAAGCTATACGGAGTACACATTCGAGCGATGTATGTGCCATATGCCATAATCACTCACTCACTTCGTTAATGGTTTTCCACCGCAAAAGGTCAATCCATTGGAAGCACCCAATTTTCGAATTTGTAAAAAGGCATTGCGAATTGAGCGGGTCGCGCAAAATTCCAACTGAAGTGACCGTTGGCATTTTGAGTGCCTGGAAGAAAATGCATAGTCAAAGTAAATTTCGTAAAAACTTTTCAGTAACCCATTTTGAAATTGAATAACCCATTAATTTGTTAATGTTGATAAGAAATTACGGTTTTCCTTTTTTTATTTAGTACGGCCCCGAAAATGTTTTATTTCCATCCCCCCACCCCCCCCCCCGACAGCGATACTTCGACTTCGCTGTTAGGACAAAGAGAGGAAGCGCGAATAATGCAAACGCTGTTGTCGGATAGGATGGCGACAAGGTGGGCGAAGTCGGCACTGAGCATCAATGCGCGGACCGGACACTGCAAACTCAACTGCTCCAATTTGTGCCACCTGCCGGCACCACTAAACAAAGAAGGCATTTATGGCAGGCATTTTTGTCTTTTGTCTGTCACTGTTTAGTCTGTCCCTCAATGCCTTTGTCGCTTGTTTTGAGCATGGTTACCTCGTCCCTGCGATGTTGTACTTCAGTAGCAGTCCGTTGCCGGTGCCAACAAACATTGTGCCATAGGCCGTCACTTCCACCACCATTCGATGCCTTCAACGAAATGACACCATTTAAAGGGACTTTGACATCGAACACTGACCCGGTCAATGTCACATGAGAACAGTTGGAGGTAGAGAGTCCGGCAGTTGCAATTTTAGACCTAAACGCATTTAAATTTTAAAAGGATGGAAGGGAAAATGGCACCAGCAGTAAACGCGTCCAATGTTGACAGTGCAGAACAGCGACTCGCCAGAAATTTTAACGGAATCAAATTCGACCAAACGCTGGTCCTCAACTTGGAAATGCGACTTCAACAAGAATTCATCAGAAAGCCTCAAACAAAAAATGATGCGTTATTATTCGTTATCCCCGGCAAATGAAGTTTCAAAACGATCGGAGGAAATTATTTCCTTGATCAAAGTGGCTGCTATATATTAGGCAGTAGTTGCTTTCAATTCCCTTTTCATCTACCGGTCTTTCGCCGCATTCTTTGTGCCGTCGCTGGAATGGTCACCAAACTTGGTCAGAATCACCCGCTTTCCCAGGCATTTGACGTAAAAGCCTTTGCCGATGTCCAAATGTCTCTTGAACAAAGGTCGATGCCCGGTGAAAGCGACATAATTCGAAATGATCGGCGGCGGTGTGCCATTGTCATTTGGAGGAATGCCGTCACGGACCAATTCGTCGGCACTGAGGGCGAATTTCAAAAGCACAGAATCTGCTTTTTTGTTTTTGATAGGGAGGGAATGAGCAAAATAAGTGTTCACCTGCAGACGTTTCCTCGCTTTTTTCACAACTCGTCGCCAGCATATAAATCTCTCCGTCCAATTCGTACGACCAAACAATTCGATAGCCATCCACCGGGATTCGTACTTTTCTACGCAGTCTCGACATTTTCGAGTTCGCTTCCCAAATATATACTTCTGGTGCATCAGTTATGGAAATCAACTGAATGAAACAAAATAAACCAAAACGAAATGAATAAAAAGAGACCATTCCCTGGTGGAAGTGAATGCCAATCACTTTGTCCAAATGTCGTTTAACATTATCTAAACGCTGCCCAGTGTTCAAGTCAAACGACAAAATGTCAGTCCCAGAAACCAAACAAAAACTGAAAAGCTCGATGCACAATTAATAATTTTATTCGGCATACGAGTTCTGATCGTAAAAAAGGCCGGGCTGCAAGTGTCCGCCAAGGCATTGCTCTTCAAAGTAAGCGACACGAGAAAGCGAAGAAAAATTAACCATTTGGTCAAGAAATAGACCGATTACGCTGAAACAAACTCTTATATTCCCATTTCGAGAGCTGAGTTGTCCCTAATCCCGGATCATCCCTTATCTGAAATGGACTACACCTTTTAAAAATCACATGCAAATTAATTGTGGAACTAACAAATAAGCTCAACAAAGACACATTCTGCTATAACAGAAATATAAATTAAATTGAAGTTGTCGAAACATACAAATGTAAGAAATTCATTCAAATAAAAGGGACTCGGCTGACTAACTTTGAAATTGTCTGCACAATAAAAATTGGAATACAGTGATGAAATGTTGGATGGTAAAAAGAATTGGTATTGGATGAATGGATTGTGCGAGTCTTTCTACTCGCGACTGTGTCTTTCTTTCAATTCGCGTTTTCATCCTCCTCAAGCAGTTCACCGTCTCCCTCCGGCCGCTGCTCTCCTCTGTTTGACTGCTGTTTTTCAATTTTGATCCTTTTGCTGTTGTCCTCTTGCGTCAAATCGCTGCGTTCGTCCGTTGCGTTGCCCCTCCGTTTATATTCCTGTCTGTTCCTGCGGTCGTCACTTTCATTTTCGCCATCGTAAAATTCGTTCGGATGTGCTATCACATGGTCACTGATTCCACCTAACCAAAGGGAAAAGGTTCATTTCAAAGGCTTGCAGCAGCAAATACTCGGCAGTCGCCTGTCCGGGTTGGCCCTGTCCTGCTCCAATGTATCATCAATTTGCATTCCATCGCGCGGAATTGCTGTGCCAATTTATGAATGTGCTCAATTCAAAAACATGACAGCTTTACCCTGCATTTGAACGCTTGGGACGTGAGTTAATTTGCTGAGATTCTCCATAACGCCCTCTCTGTCAAGTTTTGCGATTGGTTTGAAAGTAACGGAAATAAACGCAACGACACGTACTGAACTGTCCTCAAATATTCTGCTGTGTTGTGATTGGGGTCATTGGACGCGTCGATATGCAAACGATAATTTGGCGCAAAGTATTCGAAGTAATCGTTATACGGAAGTTCTGAAGCAGCAAAGACCAATATGGAAAAGGCGAGGGGGGAGGACAAAAATAAGGGAAAAGACAAGAAGGAACAGACGGACAAAATAAATGGGAATTAGCAAATGTTTTTTCCCGAAAAAGACCGTCGGATATTTCCATGTTTACTGCCAACGATGTCTCATAGGTCCAACAACGCGCCACATTCCGCGGGGTGTACCTTGTGAAAACCAATGAAATAACCTAAAACATAAATGACAGTACCCGCCACCACCCAACAACATTAGTGGTAAATTGTAGTCACGAAAGAATTCCACACAGCGCCCGTGTCCTGAACTTGGACAAGAATAGAAAAAGACGGAATGGAAGGGGCAAAAAGACCCCTTAGAGTCAAATTGAATGGCCCAAGTCGGTCCCCGTTGAGTGAATCGGCCCCGCACTGCAACACAACTGCGCTTGGCTGGAAAACCTCCATGACTTTGCGCATAACCTACGAAAAGAGAAAAAGAAAAGCAGACGACGACGTTTTGTTAAAAAGACATTTTAACGCTTTACCGGTTCAAAAATGAGCTGATATGCCTCATCCGTCACGCCATCCTTCAACGGCACATTCACAGAATAGTAACGGCCACGTCCCGCACCAATGTCCTTGATCAATAGTCACATGGCATGAACTTGTTATTCTATTACTGCAGAAGTGACTGACCTTCAATTCTCCGGTACCCGGAAAAAAGTCGCCATATTTGTGAAATGAGACAGTCATCACACGATCTGTGGTGTAAAACGCCTCTTCGACGCCTTAAAATCAGAGCAAATACAAAAAAAAACGTAAAATGCAAAACAAATGAATTACCATCGCCATGGTGCACGTCAATGTCCACGTATAAAACCCTAAATCATTTGGTCGTCCATTGAATGCAACAACAAACCAATCGATCGATCTGTGCTCGATCCATTGAAAAGTACCTTTTGTGGTATTTTAACAGCTCCAAAATGCCCAATACAATGTCATTAGTGTAACAAAAGCCAGACGCCCTTAAGGCAACAGATAATCAAAAAAAAAGAGAAGCAAAGACTAAAACAAACTCCGATTTCTTTGCGTGGTGCAGCCCGCCCATCCAATTGATGGCTATTTCAGCCTTCTGTTTGTTCAGTTTCACTGCAGCCGCTTAAAAAAGGAAGGCACAAAACGTTGTCAGAAGCCAATCCCAACCAACCCAGGGAACCGCCGCTGGAAAGTTGGCAAAACTCAAAGAGCCCATCAAAGACGGGGCAGTCCTCGCCAACATTAACTAAAGGAAGAAAGAGCATTAGGGCAGGGCCGAATGAAGTTGTCAGTGACGAAGACAATACGCACATTTCAACATTTGCTTATTGAACTGCTTCAAAGTCTCAGGGGTTGCAGAACGGAGAAAGTCCATGTATTCTTCGCTGTGGAAGCGAGTCATATCCTCGAGAGAAGCGGGAAAAGGACGCTGAACAGAGAGAGAGAGAGACAAAATGGACAGTGAAATGAATGTGCACACAAGTACAATACATAAACATCCAAGTGCCGGTAAATGCCGTAATTAAGCAGCAAATGATGTGTCATCCGAATCCGGTGGGGTTTCATCACATGGCCTTGGCCGTAGTAATAATTGCCGACATTGGCTTAAAAACTTGGTTATGATGAAGGAAGTGCCAAATTACTCACAATCGTAATAATAAGCAACACGCTTTCTGTAGTGATTTTGCACGCCGCCGTTAGGCATCCTTATGACAAGTCTTAAGTTGAATTACCAAAGGACACACTCGCCTCAAGGCTATTCTACAAATCAGAATAATTTAACGAAAAAAGATATCCGTAAATTAAATTAATCGTGTAAAATACAAAAATACAAACAATGTTTTTAAACAGAGACCAATTTCAAAAGAACAAACAAAAAAGGAATGATGCGAAGAGCATTTTTAAAAAATGAAAATTTGACCACTTTTTATGCTATTCCATATTTTCTTCGCCCTCAAAATTGCCTTTTCGTGGAACAAATTCGCCTCGTCGAACCTTCCGGGACAAACTGTAAAATTGGTTCGGATGTGTTATAAGTTCCTCCAAGTCTGGCACATTGTGAGAGTATTCAAAATATTTGGTACATGCCTTAAACAGACAAACCAAACATATATTAATGAAAAATGGGTCAGAATGCCTTGTCAAAACGTTGCATTTTTGAGAGGTCCAAAATATGGCCAATTTGGTCGTTGTCAATGCCAACTGCTAAAATTGAATCGATTGTCCGACATTTTTCGTGGTTCGGAGTCAAAAGCAACCTTCAAGTTGACTACTCAAACGGCTGACGTCAGAATGTCTAAAAGTGTACTAGTACATACATGACAAATTTGCGACGCTCACTTGAACGGACATCCATGACAATCGTGCGCCGTTGGCGAACTGCCAAGAATAATGGAAGTGCAGGACAAAGGCTTTTGGTCAATACGACTTCCCTCTTTGCCGTACATGTGTCGAATATTATAAGCGTATTCTTTCGAAAATTTTTCGCCCTCAATTTTTTTGGTAAATTCTGACCTAAAGAGTTCAATGGATCCTTCAAGCGAAAGACCAACACCCTAAAAATTAGAAGGAAAGTATTTATAAAAAATCAACAAAAATGACCTTCAAGAAAAGTCCGAATTGTCGTCTTGCAAAATGACGAAGATGGTGCTCTTTGCGCAAAACCGAATAAATTTGTCGCATGCAGAGTGGGAACGAGCTATGCGCAAGAGATTCAATCATGTGTGAATTGATATGTTCCGCATTCGGGTCTCTAAACCGAAACGGTCAAAAGAAAATGCTCGACAGATGCCCAACTGTAAGTCCTGTCGGTACGTTACACCTCCCTGGACCATGTTTCTCATCAGAGGAATGAGCCTGTCATTCTCTTGCAAAAAATCGATTTCCTTTCTGGCGCGGGAAATCGATGCGCTAATATTGTCACGGAAACGAGGCGCTGCAAGCGCAAAAAGCTCATTGCTAGAGATGTACGCAGTGCCATTGTTCAGGAAAATTCGATGGGAGGGAAGCAATTCCAAAACATCGATAAAATCAACCTAAGAAGTGTGTCCAATCGTTTGTTACTGTTTTTGTTAAATCTTCACCTTGTACAAATCCGTCTTCGCAATTTCTTCAACAGTCAGTGAAAGTGCCTGGGAAATATCGTCGATGAATTGGCTCCTCTCAGAAACTCCAATCTAAAAACGACTCGCAAGAAAAAGCGGGTCAATTGAAAATACCGAATTAAGTTTGATGTCGTTTGACGTCAAAAAGTATGCTAAGTTTTTGTTTGTTTCATTTTGAAAACGCATCCGAAAAAGTTCGGTTTCTAACCGAACGAACCAATCGGACTGATCCGGAACGTGACAAAAAGCAAGTCGAAGTATAAAATGCGAAATGTGGTCCTCTCTCCTTGCATCACCAAGTTCGGCATTTATGCAAGAGTTGGTCGCCAGTGGCATCAAAATGCCAATCTCCTAAAAGGTCAATGGACAGCATAAACAAACAAAAGTCAATGCCTTTGGCATTTCATCTAGTATATGTTGTGTTCGATGCCAACCCAACGACCTCACGAAATGCCTTTTTGTACTCGTCCTGTAAATTGCCGCTGCCGAACTTCTCTTTTAGCTCCTCAACTTTTCTTAGGACGGACAATCGTTTTGTACCCATCGCCTGGAATTCGTCCAATGTAATGACTCCCATCTCCAGCGGCTGCAGGTACATGCTCAGACTGCATTGGGTTGACTCATTGTCCACAACCGGGCCAACGCTTTTGTTTCCCTCTTCTTCGACAAATGCTCCCTTTCGAATTACCGCAACATCGCCACCAAAATGCATCCAAAAAAAATAAAAAATAAACAAACGAAAAAAGACTCAACCCAATACATATAAAAATATTAATGGCTGATTCGGTACCGAAAAACAGAACAAACGAGCGGAGCAAATCCATTGTCAGTGACCATTTTATGTGCATATGGACAAAACAAAACAAAGTAAAAAGCAAGCAAGAAAAAAAGAAAAAATAGGGTCTTATCCCGAGGAGGAATACTCTCCCAACGCTTCGACGATCAAATTGGTGATGCGGTTTTTCTCATTCCATCGCTCCCTCTGCAACTCATACCTTTGCGGTCCCATGGCCATTTTTCTTTCATCCGTCGTTCTCAAATTCCTCCTTAATAAAAGACAAATACGAAATCAGTATGTTCCTTAGAAAAAGACGAACCGTGGCACTAAATTTTTGAGTGCGTGTTCCCAGTCGCCGCCATTCCTTCTGACTTGGTCCAAGACTTGCAATAGGACAATCCAAGACAAAAAAATGGGTCCGGACTTCCAACTAAGACATAACAAAATGAGGAAAAGACAACATTGCCATGAGTATCTAACTCACTTCATATATTTTCTGATTGGGATGGCCAATCCTTTGTAATTGCCCTTTTTAATAGCACCAAAAGAAGCCTAAAGGCAATTATAAAAAAGGAGCGCTTGTTGCAGTCATTTTGAACAAAACTAGTCAAACCAGAGTTTGCACTCAACTTACTTGCTCTGTATCAAATGTGAATGGAAGGACATACGCTTTGTGAAGCAAAGGTCCGTCCATAAATTCAGAAGCATGCCAAAAATGAAAAGGGATACAATTAAAAGTGGTTGCGCAAACGAACGAGGTTAATACACTACTTTGACAGGTAAACCACTTGTTTGCGCGGGTCCGTTTCATTGGGATTGTGAAACGGGTCGCCCGTGTGGAGGTCGGGTCGAACTGTCCAATTCTTTGAGGTGGAAATGTTCGCGATTTTGCTAAAGTGAGTGCATAATTTTAATAGAGACCGGAGTTTATGACCGTGCAGGCTTAACGGGACTAAAAGCGTTGGTTTACCAGGCGGACTGTCCCGTCCTATTTTTTTTTTGCCCGTCATCCGAGCCTTAGAAAAATTTTTTAATTGTCTATCCTGGCGACGATATGCGCCTGAACATTTGCGGTCCAGGACTTTATTCCTCACGCCGAGAGATAAGAAAAATTTGTTATATGGGTTCTCAAGCTCGCTGATCATAAAATAAACTAATATTATTTGCAAAAAACCGAATTCGAAAAAAGTCTCACATTTAAAAACATTTTAATTTGAGCGGTTAACTGGTTATGAGAAATGGACTTCCTTTGATCCAAAAGCAATGTCGAATACTCCATGATCAAATTTAGTGTTCGGCACGCAAATGTCGGACCGCAAAAGTCAGGGCCGCAAATGTCATGTAACCCTATAGGGGTGTAGTTTTCAAACTGAAGCATTTTTGTTGGAGATACCGGGCCCGGGCTTCAAACTTGGACCGGGCATGGGACTAAAAAACCCGTTTTACCGAGCACGGTCGTATTCCGAAAAATTCTCTAAATTTAAGCAGCAATTAATCATTGTGTAAACAAATGCTAACTAAAGGAAAAAATCCATTGTGTTGCGATCCTTTGGTCTGACATTTATGAATGAGTGGGG
This sequence comes from Heterodera carotae, assembly GCA_024500135.1. Lineage (NCBI taxonomy): Eukaryota > Metazoa > Nematoda > Chromadorea > Rhabditida > Heteroderidae > Heterodera > Heterodera carotae. The sequence continues at coordinate 8,140 of JAKKIK010001062.1, read as the reverse complement.
AAAAGGCGAGGACATGGCGCGGTTTATCTGAGTGAGTAATAGTGAAATTTTAGTGCAGTTGGTACGCCACAAAAACAATTGCTTTAAAGTCTTAGAGGGAATTTTTTACGTAGATCTGATTATTTAAAAAATTTAGTAAGTACAATATTCCTCTGAAATGTACAAATTAAATAATTTCACTGCTTCAAAACTTCATGAAAAACTCGCATTAGGGTTTTGACTTTTTCGAGCAAATATTCAAATTTGTGTCCGGGACTCTGAATTGGTCGAAATGAAGGTCGGGTTCATGATCTTTCCTCAAAAACCCTGGAAACATTTTTTTACGACTTTAAATTATTTTTTTTGGCGTACCAACTGCACTAGTACCAAAGTGCCTAAGACATACTGCATAAGTGTGCTTCGCCGAGTTAGCCACTCTGCCGTAAGTTTTCAGATTCATTTGAGGAAAATATTGACAGTCGAAAAGAATATGCGGCGATTCCCCAAGTGTCAATTGTGTCGCCAGGTTTTTCGATTCCTCAATAAAGTTACCTGAACGCGAATAAAAACGTTTACGAAAAGGCCATTCTTTTGTGATGGTGTGAGTTTCCTTGTTGTAAAGCGAAAAAACCCACCACATAAAGTAAGAAATGAAGGCACTAACGGTTTAAAGTTGAAACGGTCTAAGTGTCGAACAATAAAAAAACCGAATCGAAGGTAGAAAGGAATTGAATTCGAACAGGACTAAGAATGCTCGAGTCTAATCGATAAATAATGTTCGAATGTTTCTGATTCCAAACCGTCGACCGCCGACGATTTTAATTGATACGACATTCAGATTTTTTATGTTAGACGTACAAGTATTTTTAGTCCTGTACAAATTCAGTCCATCTTCGAGCAGTTCGGTTTTTTGTTTTTGCTCGACATAGACCGTTCGACTTTCAAACCGTTAGCCGGTGTGGGAGAAATGATTTGGGGGGGGGGGGGAAACAGCGGGGGGGGGGGGGGGGGGGGACCTGCACTGGATTCATTCATAAGGCTTTCAAGGTAGGTTTTGGTTGAATGAAAGCCGGATTTAATAAATTTTTAGAAATTAGTTGAAAAAAATCTTTGGCTGTGCTTGTCGGCACCAACCCAACGGACTATCGGTGCCAGAGCTGTGCGACCGAAAACAAACAATTGTACATATAATCCACAGACCAAATTCTTTTCTTTCTTTTTGACTAATTTTGGTCAATCTTTACTTTATTCCCTCGATTTGACCCCACGATTTTTTTTTCTCGCGACGGCACTTGTTAGTACGCCAAACCTCTCGCGAAAAAAAAATAATTTGGATGAATGTGGTCTGAAAACTCACATTTCCTCGAAGCGTAATTCTTGCCGTAGTATGAATTCGTCAGCATACAATACGCATCATCACTATAGCCCATTCCGCCGGCCTTGTAAAGACGTTCCTAAATGAAAGGAGGGATTTGGGCACGCCCTCAATCAGTTGCTGATCAGAGCGCCTTCAGTTGACAAATGAATTAAGCGCGCTATTCTCAATTGACCTGTTCTTTGAAACAATTCTCTGTAACTTCTTGCTCTCGGTCGTGTTTGATTGCGTCCAATTCCTTTTTGTGTTGGGTCATTGACAAAAAGGCCCAATAATTAACACGATCTAGAACGGAGTTGCAATTCAATGTCCTGAAAAGTAATGTTGGTTTATAAATGAAAATATTTTCTCAGCAAAACATACATAGCCCATTGTTTGTCGTCGAATAATTTGGGCGTAAACTCTGAGAAATATTCATATATCTAAAATTAAATACGCGACATTTCTTTCCCGACGTTTCTTTCCCGAGACTTTTCTTATTTGTTAGTCAAAAAAGCCAAAAAAAGGACCGGAATCCGAAATTTCGGCTTATGTTGTATAGAAGTATTCCAAACCCAAAAGGTCCAAAATTCGGTTACATTCTTCAAAACGGCCCGGCCGAATTTTTGGGGCCATGTTTCTTTATTCGTAGCCAATTTCTACAAACTTGGTATTATCAGAAATCTCGAAAAGTTGAAGCAGAAGCAAACAAATAAGCGATAAAACGATAGTTAAAAAAGAGTTTAAAGAGTCATGAAATGTTCGTATTTTTGACCCCAATTTTGACTAGTGATTGTCTTATATCAGGACGGGCCCTTATTAGATTTTTAAAAAATTCAGAGGGGGGGGGGGGGGGGGGTTATACGCCTAGAAGTGATGATACCCCGACTTGTATTTTTATGTGGTAAATAGTGAAGCAGAAAATGGCGAGCTAGTCTTGCTTTGGGTAATAGTTAAGATGGTAGCCCCCTTTTAAAAAAAATTACCAATTTTTTCCTTGAAAACTGTTTCTAGGTGTTGTTCGGGTTGCTGATCATGAATCTGGCATCCAATTCACTCAAATCCAAATCCCTGACCCGAATTCGAAATAAAAGTAGGAAAATTAAAAAATCGAAAATTGGTTTATCACCAAACCCGTAAAGTGCACAAATATGTTAATGGGTGGGTGCATAATTATCTTTGTTTTTTTTACAACATTAAAAATCAACTTAAAATAAATGTGTTATTCTATCTGTTTTAATGCTTTATACACAATATCACGCTTTTTCATGCATTTTGGGAAAAGTTGTTGGCTTTGAAATGGACCTAACTCGAGAGGAAATTCGGAAGCTTTTACACAAGCAGTTCGAACAGGACCAAAAAGCATTGTGGCGGCACGAAACTTAACCAAATGCTCGGCAGGGATGCCCTCAGTGGTCGTAAATTAATTCCACACCCATACTATTGCTTTACGATGCTGAAAAAAAATTCAAAAAATACCACCCCAAAAAAACTTTGACCTCGAAACGGCCATCCCCCAGAGTTACACCAATGCTCCCAGCGGCTTTTTTGTAGAAAAAAATTCTCTTCAAGAATGTCGGTGCGTTTTTTAAAAGCTTGGCCCGAAAAAAGATATGCCCAAAAACTAAAAAAACCAATTATTTACATCGCCGCGGGCCCTTACCTTCAGCAGGCCCCCCATTAAGAGCCGACGGGCACATCCAGGAGAAGCTCGATGGCATCTGCTTGAACACCCACCATACTCACCAGACCCGGCCCCGCCCGATTTTCACGCTTTCCGATCCCAGAAAAATTTCCTCCGTGGCAGACGCTTCCAAAATAATGAACAGCTCGAAAATGCGGTGTCGGCAAGAATCGCTTCAAAAGTGCCGACAGACTTTTTCAAGTGGGGAATCAAAAAGTTGCCGCAGCGCTAGAGAGTCGTAGTGTTGCAGCGGGGCGATTACATTACTGATTGATTGTTTTTGATATTTTATGTTGATTTTTAATGTTGTAGAAAAACGAAGATAATTATGCACCCACCCAATAATTATAAATAAAAATAACAACAGTGGATGATATTAAGGGTCTTAGAGTGAGTGTTAAATCAGTTTTTGAAATTCTTTTATTTCGAATTCGGGTCAGGGATTTAGATTTGAGGGAATTGAATTTCATGATCAGCAACCCGAACAACACCTAGAAAGTTTTCAAGGAAAAAATTGTAATTTTTTTAAAAAGGGGTGCTACCATCTTAACGATTACCTTGCTTTGTAAGAAACAAAGATAAAAAGAACTCTAAAAAGGTACAAGTTGACTTTTTACATTTCAGCCCTACATAAACGCAAAGGACAATCAATTTTAAAAAGTACACCTTACCTCATATTCTTTTTGGATCCTTTCCACACGTTCCTTCAACTTGGAGTCATTTTGCATTCTCACGCATAAAAAAGGCGTGGGTTGAGTCACAGTGCTGGAACACCTTTTATGCGAAAGAATGGACGAAGATCGACGACGACTGGCAATTTTTAGCAGACTCATCGAAAGCAATATACTTAAAAAATCTGTAAAACTTAATTGAAATGAGTTTGGTACTTTCCCGTTATGGCGCCAATCAACAGAAAAAAGAGGGTGCTGATTATAAATGTGACTTTCATTTTTCTCAATTCCGAATCTCGGACCCGAATTCGAACATTGGCCTTAAATCTATGATCATTAACATTTTACTATCAAATTTGGTATAAATCGATAGCTCTCGAAGAGAAAAGTCGATCTAGCTCAGATTGACGCAATCCGAAGCCATTTGAGCACTGGCCAACTGAGAGGCGCTAAGCACGAATATGGCTGCCGGACGGGTTATTCCAATGGAAGTAGCCACAGAATTCAAAATTACACGCAAAAAAGGAGCATGCGAAGATGAATGTCGGATATACAATATCGTGAAATTCCAAATCGAAATGAAATATTTAATTAAAATTTTCCCATTTTGACAAAAATATTTTATTCGTGTCAAAAAATACCAAACAGATGAAAAAATCGGGATCAGGATTCCGGCAATGGACCAGGACAGGAGTCGATTCCTGTTTTTCTCAGACCCCGATTTTTTCGAAAAAATAGGATTCCTGTCCACTCTACAAACTAGACTATTACCGAAAAAAAACAATTAATTCTCTCAAGAAAGAAACAGACGACCAAAAAGTAAAATGAAAGATCATTTATCATCATTTTTTTTAAATAATGTGGTTTCATGTCGCTTCAAAATGAAGTCAACGATGTCGGTGACACGCGTGAACTGTTCGACCTTGTCCAACTTGCGCCCTTGCACTGGGGATCCGTCGAACCGCGAGTACTCGATGAGTGTCGGAATGGCTTGCACATCGAGCATAACATCCGCCTTTATGGCATTCGTCGACGATTTCCATCTGAAAATTTTTATATCTTCTACATAATCCGCGCGGCCAGTTTTTTTTCCTCGTCACCCAATTTTTTTTTTCTGCTACGGAGTTGGCTGACGTTGCCGATAGGCACCGGCAGGAAATTACCCGTTTCTAAAAAAAATCAGACTAAAACGAAAGAATTTAGGTGAGAATGACAAAAAATCGAACTTTTTTTTGTATTAAATTTTATAATAAAATGTTAAAGCGTTGCAGTGCTACCTCAACTTTTTAAAGGTTCCAAATTAAAAGCTTAAAGTTAAAAGTAACTGAGTCTTAATTGTTACTTTTAGACAAAAACCTATACATAGAAAAAAGAAATTAATTACGAGTAATTCAAGGTTTAAATATTGTAATATGGACACGAGGGGGGAGGGCCGATAGGAGCCGCCGAGAAATAAAAAATAGTGATTTGTTAAGAGAATTTGGTCAGTTTCAGCGATTTAACTCGTCTCCATAAAATTTTTAATTGATGAAATATGTTCCCAGGGTTTTCAGGATAGATGATCAGTAGAGACCGGATTTTCAGTTTTTAAACTTTTTTTTGGCGGCTTAGTTATGGCGAGAGAAGCCCGAAAATAGCATTTCCTCCGAACAGTTTTCGATTTAGAGCGACTTTTTATCCGAAAAAAGGACCAATTTTATCACAGAACACCTTAAAATTTATTTAATTTGCAATTGTGCTGGCGAAATGAATAAAGAATGAGACTTAGATAGGATTTTTTTGCGTAAATACACTTGGTTTTTCCAATTTTAAAAAACTATTTTACTAACTATTTTGGAGTTTTTAGCAACTATAAATCCGGTCTATAATGATCATGAATATGAACTCAGTAATATATTTCGGTACTTAACATAGTTTGGACGCGACAAAAAGAAATTTCATTTATCTTGGGGCCTTGGGGGGGGGGTACGTACCCCGCGTACGCCCCCCCCCCCCCCCTCCTCACCCCTGTACGGGCCCCTAGGAGACAACAAACTTTTCACGACCGCCAACGTTGCAGACGATATACACAATGATGAGATGTTGATCCTCTAGAAGTTCTGGCCTTTTCATATTGTAGAGCTCATCAAGTGCCTGCTTGATGACCGGCTCCGCCTTGACACAGTCCGGACACCAGCTTTTTTTGTCCATCGCCGGGTCCTTAAAATATCAATTGGTGTGGTAGTTTTTAATTAAAAAATGAGCTTGTTGATCATCAATCAGCAAATACAACCTACTTCGAGGCCGGTGAATTGCACAAAAATGCCACCATTAATGCGGCGCGAGCTGAGGCACAATTCGGTCAACAGCGTGCGTAGGCCGTCGTGCCCATCCGCCCTCACCGAGTCCAATATCACATTCATCTCCACTGGTGATGGATGCCTTTGTTGAATATTATTGTTTGAAGTTTGTGACATTTAACTTTTGTACAGTGAATTTTTGACTCTTATATTACAAAATGTGAGAAAAGGCAAAATTAGTGATGATCGACAAATCAATGCAAGTATATAGATTGTAATATAGGGCAGGGACGTATCCAGGGGGCCCCCTCGGTAAGGGAATAAAAGAGCTGGTACGTGCAGCATAAGGTGTATTTTTTTTACAATAGATCCCTTAAAGTCCATCTTTCCAGAAGAAGACCAAGCAATTACTTGACCTAATTCATTTGTAATCGAAATAATGAGATTATTAAAAGTAGCTTGAATACCCCACCCCAAGTAGAAATTTTGGCGCTACTTGCAAAGTGGTCCTTTTGAATTTTTTTTCAAAAATTTGTAAAACATGTTTTCAAGGGGTTCCAGGGCCGCTGATCGCTGATCATGAATACGACATCCATTTCGCCCAATTCCGAACCCCGAACCCAAATTCGAACAAAAAAGTCAAAATGCGATTTTGTATAAAATCATTTTCAGCTTTTTTGTGCTCGGCCCAACAAAATCAACCAAGTTTTGGACAGTTATTACATGCAAAAAGGAGCATGCGAAGACGGAGCAAGTAATGGGGCGCCCGAGCGAGCGAAGGGTTGCGAGCGCCTGGTTAATGTCGGGCCCAAAGGCCCGACATCAGGCGCTCGCAACCCGGAGCGAGCGAGCGGCGCCCCACCTACTGGCCGCCGTAGTCGAGTGTGCGCTGGTTCTTAGTGCAGTGATTTGAGAATAATTTATCGGGCGCCCCACTATTTGCTCCGTCTTCGCATGCTCCTTTACTTATCCCAGACTGCAGTTTTGAATAAAATCGCATGAATGTTTTTTTGAACTTTCGACTTTTGTTCGAATTTGAGTCCGGGATTCGGAATTGGGCAAAATGGATGGTACTTATATGGTTTACCCCCCCAAAAAATATCTTTGAAATTTTTTTAAGAGTTTTCGACTTTTTGTTGGAGTTCGAGTCCGGGGTTCGTATTTTGTTGAAATGGATGCCATATTCGTGATCAGCGACCCCAATAACCCCTAGATTCGTGATCAGCAACTCGAAAACATCCCCACAAAAAAAAAGTTATTTTTTTGGGGGGGGGGGGGTAAACCATATACATAAGTACCAAATGGATTTTGTTTTCGTGATCAGCGACCGTGAAAACCCCCCAAAACCATGTTTTACAATAATTTGAAAAAAAATTTCAAAAAGGACCACTTTGCAAGTAACGCCGAAATTTTTTTGTCCATTAAGGGAATCTTTATGGGTCCAATCAGATATTTATGCGTCCAATCATTTTTTATGCGTCAGATTTTATAAAATATTAAGAATTAACCAACAAAATTTCAATGAACATTTTAAAATAAAAATAAACTAACAAAGGTGTTGTCATATGCCTTTATAATAAAATTAAGCTCAATTACATATCGCAAGCACCACCGCTGGGTGGATTAGCGCGTTCATTTGTAGATACCCAAGACCGGCAAATTCATAAACAAGGCATTGAGGCCACTTGGGGTGCTCCCAAAACATTTCTTCGGCATTTTACGAGGGGACTGACTCATCCGATCTGACTAATGGCGCGCAAAACCATTTTAAATTTATTTTTCTTTTAAATAAGTTTAAACAAAAACAGTTCTTTCTTCTAGCTTGAACAATGAGTGACAATGAAAGCTCGCATAATGAAAATGAAGAAGAAACCCAACAAAATTTAAATGAGGATGACGAGGATGCTATAGCTGAACTTTATGGGGATGAGCGAGACCAACTTGAGGAGGAAGATGGCGTGGAAGGTGAAGATCTATACGGAGACGATATGATGAGGTATGTATATTCGCGGAAAAATTCAAGAATATGTGTAATTCACCAAATCCAACAAATGATATATCAATGGATTCCTCTTGGCCTGTAATGCACGAATCCGAAAGAATTTTTTTGCGGAAACCATTTTAAACCGGTTTTTGAACCGGTTTAAAGTCGTGAAAATGGGAAGAAAATGAC
>JAKKIK010001061.1:0-19796 GCA_024500135.1 Heterodera carotae | reverse complement strand
GTGGCCTGTCGGGGGTCGGGGATGCCGGGGGTAGAGATGTCGGGGGTCGGGGTCGGGGGTGAGGCCTAAAAAGGTCGGGGGTCGGGGTCGGGGGTCGGGGGTGTCGGGGTCGGGGTGCAACCCTACTTAAAATAACATTTTTTAATTATAGTTTTTGGTTTTGTATGTATGTTTTATTGCAGGCTTATATTTAAACCAGATAAGAGGTCCTTGTTAATTTAGCCAATTACCAATGTAACAAATAAACCTTTTTTGAAGTTTATGACTAGCTAAATTTGTGGTTTAAGTTGTTAAATAATGTTGCAATTGCTTTTTTTGGCATTTTCAAAATATATAAGTTATTAAATTTATATAAAGCTTTGAAAGGAATGCAGTTGTGTTTTTTGCATAAAGAAATAACAGCATATGCAAAATAAGCAATTTTATTCTTTTATGAATTATCAATATAAAGACATAATAATGATTTAAGCAATAATAAAACTGATGATAAATGATTACGTTTGATTTATTTGTTATTTGACAAATTAATATTTTGTTCGATTAATAGAATGTTTTAAATTCCCTTAATAATATTAAAAAAAGATTTGTGAAGGTATTTGATACATGTTTTTTTGTGAATTTTGTCCTCTAGGTTTGATACTCGTTGGGTTTTGATTGGACGGTGTTTTAGTCACCGTCTGCTGCTCATTTAAATAAATTTCTTCTAATAAATAATGAACAAATATTATATTTTATTTAATTTATGGTTGGACAAAAAGTTTTTATTACATATTGGTCAGTTTTTTTCAGAAGTTATGCCCAACTTGGCCACTATTTTGAAAAATTTAATTCAAGATATATGTATTTGTAATCAAAAATAATTAGCTTTTGTTTACATTATTTTTTGTAAAAAGTTTTTAATTAGTTAATCCGCATTTTATTTCGTTGAGGCTGTAAATAACACAATTTTTATCTTAATTTTTTTTACTGACTTCCGTTTTTTCTTTTTCTATTATTAATGCAAATTAAAGTGTTGTTTGTACTTTGTATGATACAAGGGGATCGGTGCAATTTAATTTGGAAATCTGTTGAAAAGTAAACATTTTTTTATTTTACAGATTCTACCCAAATTTTACTATTTGCATTAAGTTGATAAAATTAAATTTGTCTTTTGAGTAAATACTTTTTTTTCAGTAGTACAACTGTTGTAAATTTGTGGTAAGCGATAGAGAGATACCGTTGTTGATGTAAATTGGTTTTCAGTTCATTATACAGTAAATAAAAATTATCATTATATTCTAGGTTTCCGTATTGAATCTCGTTTTACAACATGTATTTCTTTTCTATTTATTTTGTAAATACTAAGTTAATTATTTACTATACATTGATTTTTGAATATATTTTCATATTATAGTTACAAATTAATTTGTAATGAAATTGATTTAAATATACTATATTTTTGTTTTTGTATATTAATTTTATTTGGCTAGAGAGCTGCTGAGACCGTGAAATACCATGGATTGTCAGGACACACATCAAAATGTCTTTATAACGTTCAACAACAGAATAATATCAGTAATCTGCATTTATCAAAGAGTGAAAATGTGTCTTTAATCTCAAAAACTTTTGTTATTTTCTTCTTTTTTATATTTTTTGCCAGACTTTTTATTTTTCTCTTATTTGTAAGAGCATAATTTTCATTTAATACTTCCATTCGAAGCTGCAAATATATTTTTAAGTATTTTTGTTATACAACATATTTCATGCTTTTATTTTGGTTTATTTTTTGAAATTATAGTTAATTTATGATTGTTTCAGCAATGATCTTAAATGAACTTCGATATTGAAAAGGTTATTTTTTATCAATAAAATTGAGATTAAAAGTTTCAAATGAAAATGTTTCTTTCTTTAAAAATTACTGATAACACTTTATTTTATTTGCAGTTTATGAAGTGCGAAGGTCATTTGGATAAATTACTTATTTATATTATGTATTTTAAATTTAAAAAAGTTTTTTAATCTTACAAATAAAATATTTTGACAGGATTGGCTTTTTAACTCAGTAAGCATTATAAATTATTTTTTTATTACAAACGTAATGCCCATATTAAAATTACTTTTTTATTTTATTTTAATTTAGTGTAATAACAATAAAATATTTTTGAAGTCTAATCATGATTTATCCATTTTCGCCTTATATTTCCATTTTATTTTTTTAGGAACGTGTCATCTAACCAAATTTTCTAATTTAAAAACGAATTTTCCTGTGATGTTTAATATTGTAGTCACTTATAACAATTTTTAATTGACCATATGAAAGTCTTTAAGCCATCTTCACCAGTTTATGTGGCATATAAAAATTGTTAAGCTTCAAGTTTGATTTTTTTTGAATGTATTTTATGGAATTATTATTTTAATTATTTGTTGTAATTTCTTTACATGATCCGGAATTAACTCTATGTCATATATACTTTAATTTTTTAAAAACGAATATTACTTTTTAATTAATTATTGTGTTAGTAAATAATATATACATATTTTGTGTAAATTTCAATGATTTATTTATTTGTTTGTTTTCATTTTTGATAAGGATTTTAATTTTTTTTTAATGTCCTGCTTACGTTGTCGGTGGCAATTTCACACTCACGAGTCAATGTTTATTTAATTTCCGTACTGCGATGGCTTTTTTAGGTGCTTGATCTTTCGAGAACAGAGTGAGCATGCAGTGAGGATTCGGTAATTATCTTAATGTCTTTAATCCCATGGATCAGTTGAATCAATCTTCTTGGGGGATATTATATGAAAGTAAATCATTAACAAAATTTTTTGTTCTATTGTTAGTTTAAACATTTTATTTTATTGGTTGTTTATAACACGCAAAGTCACAAAAGAATTTTTTTATTAGGACCATCTTTAATTTATTCAATTAATAACCAATTGTTATTGATTAAATTATGCGCTTTTTTGGATATTATTGTATAAGTAAGACAATTAATTAGCTTAATTGCCGGCTATTTTGAGCTATATATCGTACTTCCGTAATTTTTTGCAATTTTATAGAAAAAATTAATTTTTCTACTTTCATTTTACTCACTTTCTCGTTTAGAAGTAACATTTTCTAAATGTAATTGTTGATTTGATTGAAATTGATTTTTTTAAATTAAATCCTTTTTAATCATAGAATATAAATATTGGTGCCAATTTTTGATAACTAATCATTTGTGCCTTAAAATATTAATAAAAAGAAGTCTCTTTAAATTCTTATTTATTTTCAACTTGATGTGTTTTCTTAGTAGCATGCTATTCTAAAAAACGAAAATTTTTGTATGTTATAAGATAAAATTTTTATTTTTCTGAAATGTTAACACTCTTCCTGAATTATTCTTTGATACGCTGTTTACGTTTTTGATTTTAATTATACTTCGTTTGGCTTATTATGTTTTTTCTAATAAAAAAAATATTATCTAATCTTACGTACGTCTCATTTATTTTTATTTCTCTTAATATTTTATTTATATTTTTTAATAGTCAGCGCATTTGTAAATTTTCTGCTTTCTTCTTGTACTGCCAGATTGTCGTTGCCGTTTGCGAACCTTTGGATAGGATTGTCTTTATATTTATTTTAATTGACAATTTTAATGTCTTTGTAGAAATAAACAAAGTCAGGGAATTCAATTAATTTATTTTTGTTAATCTTGCAATTTTGATCACTTTTTTAAATTATTTTTCATTAAACGTATTATTTTGACGATAAAAAAGCGTGTTTTTATTTTTCATTAAGCCACATGTTTTGTGGTATTATCGCCAACTTCCAAAAAAAAATATTTGTTTTAATTGTTCGGATATGCTTTTTGGTAATAATTAAAAACCAACCACCGGGTGCGCTTCGAGTGTATTTCTGCCGATTTTGATTAATTCAATTTACAAAAAAATTTGTAAACGGGCTTTGCAATGAATTAATTTATTGTATTTATGTGGATTTATTTCAGTATTAAATTAGCAAATATTTAATGTAATATTTATACAATAATCACTTTAGTCTACATTCATTGTTGGCTTAAGAATCATTTAGCACAAGTTACATTCGTTAATTTGGGTGTAAACAATTAATATTTTAAAAGATTTATTAACATAACTTTATTTATTTTAATGATTCATTTTTCATTTTTTTAAAAGGTTGCCTTTAATATTATTATTGTTTTGATTTTAGTTACCAAAAACAAGTTTTTTTGTCATTTTAAAAAGTAAGATTTAAATCTACAATATATTTGGAAAATTGCAGGTCATAATGTTTTTTAAATTTAAATGTTAGTTAGGTTTAAATCAGATAATTCAAAATAGCTTTTTAAAATTTTTCGTAAGTGTATTGTATAAATTAATTCTCTAAATCTGATTATATAAAATATTATAATTTTATTTATATTGAAATTAAGGCATATTGATTTAAAGAATAGTTTTAAATTTTTCGATCTTTCATTTTATTATTAAAATTTCTTATAGTAAAAGTTACGATATTCATATTTATACTCTCAGCATTTCTTCGAAGTTCCAGCTTCAGCGGTACCTTCGTGATTAGCAATTTTTATTTTGTTTAGGTTTTTCGCAGTGATGAGAGAAGCATTACATGCTTTACCATTGATTCTTCATGGCCCGATTAACATTCTTTGTTCGTTGTTCACGCTCTACTGTTAATTTAAATTTATTTATTTATTTTTCTAGATTAGATTATTCCTTTCAATTTTTGTTTTATTTTGTAGTTTAAAATATTTTCTCATTTTTGCTTAATGTTTGTTTTAATTTTCACTTCTACTAAAATTTTTTATTTATTCTGCTTTTATTATTCATATTTTCATCATTATGATTTAGACAGCAATTTTGTAAAGTTAATAATATTGGTATATTGTTATCTTTTACGATACCGCATTAGGCAATCATGTGCAATTGGTGTCCCGACGAAAAAAAATGTTAAAAATCCTTAAGGCACTTTTTCCGGGGTCAAAAAATATGCTGAGCACGAATCTGAACTCGAATTTTGAAAAAACTCGAACCCGAACTCAAAGTCGAACAATTGGTCTTGAAAATTTTTTTTCAAGTACTATTTTATTTTTATTAAAATCTTGCTTGCGGTTTCCAGGGCCGCTGATATGAATCCGACAATTTCGTCCATTTCCAAACCCCGGACCCGAATTCAAACCAAAAGTCGAAAATCAAAAAATTCAAAAATTGATTTATCACCAAATCACTCAGAATGCATCAATTATTTAAATAAATAAAAAACAGTGGATGGTAATTAATAGAGATCGGAATTTTGAAAAAATCAGGATCGGGATTTCGGAAATGGATCAAAACAGGTTTTTAGGACTCACATCCTGATTTGATCAGGATCCTGATTAAAAGTCAGGATTAAGATCCTGAAAAAACCCTGACAGGATCCTGATCCTGTTCGATCTCTGTAATCAATCAAGGGTACTAGAGTGATTTGGTGATAAATCAATTTTTGAATTTTTTCGAGTTTTCGACTTTTGATTTGAATTCGGGTCCGGGGTTTAGAAATGGGCGAAATGGATGTCGGATTCATAATCAGCGCCCTGGAAACCGCAAGCAAGATTTTAATAAAAATAAAATAGTACTTGAAAAAAAATTTTCAAGACCAATTGTTCGACTTTGAGTTCGGGTTCGAGTTTTTTCAAAATTCGAGTTCAGATTCGTACTCAGCATATTTTTTGACCCCGGAAAAAGTGCCTTAAGGATTTTTAACATTTTTTTTTCGTCGGGACACCAATTGCACATGATTGCCCCGCATTACACATTGTCAAGAAATGCTGTATTGATGATGTTTTCTAACGATTGCTTCTCGATTTAAACAATTTAATTGTTTTTTATGTCATTTTTTCTTTGTTTTCACAATTTTCCAGAAATACTAATTTGTTATCTTTAAACATTATAATATTCCAAACATATTTATTTTCAATATTCAGTTTTTTGTTTAATTTTTTAATGAAATAACGTCAATTATATAAGCATATTAAAGTTTTAATCAGATAAATAATGAATATGATTTTTTGTAATTTTTGAATACATTAGTTAGAATTGTCGTTTTCTATTCCAATAAAAACTTATTAAGATTATATAAAAACAAGCACACACTATGTGAAGGTATTTTATTTTTGTTTTGGTTTTTATAGTTATAAATTAAAATCAATTCATTTTTTTTAATAAGATGTACAATTTTACTTTATTTTAAGCCTTGTTTTATATAGCATTGTTGTATTTGTAATTTTCCAGTGTTATCATAAATTTGTTTTTTTAAATAATGTCTATGTATTGATTGTAAATTTAAAAACGAGTTTTTGTTTTTTCCCGTTCTTGCTTTTTCTTCGGTTAGTATTTTATCCATCAAGAAATTTGGCCAACCATTAAAGATACATGCTAATGATTTTTTGCAAATATTCATTTTAACAATTTAAATAGACATGTCGAATAAATTAATGTGAACAAAGTTTTTTTTGTTATGTTATATTATTAAGGATTTTAGATTGTAATAATGATGATCTTGATGCTGATTATTTTGTGATCTGATTTTTCTTTAAAAATTTATTATAATAGCTGACGGCACGCGACTTATGAAAGGAAACTTCATTTGGGTTTGCCCTTATTCCTTTTATTTCTCTATATATATTTTCTCGAGAGTTTTCATATTTTTTAATAGTATATTTGATTTTACTAAATAGGTTTACAAAATTTGTAGCACTCAGATTTCTTTATTTGTTATATCATTATTTCTTAAAAATTTTTTTTTTAGATATTAATTTTAATGTCAAATAAAATGTAAAGTTACGAGACGAGTACGATCGGTCAAAGTGTCAGATCAGGACAAATCATATTTTGGTTTCCCTCTCAATGGGTTGGTTTTATTTTTAGAAATATTTTATCTTAATTGAAATTTTACAATGCATGTTACTCTTTTATTTTCTAGGTCTAAGTTTATTTTTATTTTCTTGAATTATATAACCAATTCTTTGAATATTTGTCAGAATTAGTTATAATTTAAAGTACCAGAGGTTATATTTTTTAGCACTTGCTTTATAATAAAAATTAAAAATTTAACGCCTGAATACCTTAAATTTATCATTTCACGTACAGACGTTTTTTATAATGTAACCTATATTAATCCTTAATGATGTTATTTAATAAATGCAATCTAATTATTCATTGAATTTAGTTTTAAAATGTGTCTTTCTATACTTGTAGTAGGTGAAATTTTTATTGAATCAATATCATTTTTATTTTTTTGATTCAAATTATGCTTACGATTTTTGTGTTTCAAATGATAAATTAATATTGTTCTTAATTTGAGAATGGATATTTAAAATTTTTAAACAATTTAGTCAGCTTTTCTGTAATTTCTTAAGTATCTTAATATTAATTATAATAATTCTTTGCATGACTTTTTCTGATCCTTATACTATTTTTACTCGTGTCCAATTCCTTTGCAACGTTAAAGAAACCAACATTAATGATATATAGTCGGTAGACAAACTATTAATTATTTCAATTTACAAATGAGAAAAATTTATCAAAATAAGAACTTGTGCATGTAAGCAATTTGTTGAAAAATAATTAATATAATACTATCGAATTTTGCAATAAGGGATTTCGATTTAAAATATTTTTTTTGTTTTTTATACAATTGAAAAGGGGCATATTATATTACATATAAAAGTAATCATTAACAAAAATTATTGGTTGTTTATAATTGAGTCACAATGGAATTACAGAATATTTCTCAGTTTTAATTTATGATTAAAAGGTTTTGTTATTAATGTATTTGATTTATACCATCAATAACATCAGTAAGAAAAACGTTAGTTTGAATGCTATCATACTTTGCCTCTCTGTTCATTCCGGCTTTTAAAAAAGCACAATTCTTTTTGAGCCTTTGTGATAATTTATTAAGTTTTCCAAATTTCTTTTATTTTTGAATTTTCAATTTAATTCTGTTTTTGATCTACCAAGTACTGTTTTAAATTAAACATTTTCAATCAATAATTAGTTTGCAATTTTGTTTAACTTTATCATACTTAAATTGTTTGTTGCATACGTTTTAAATTTGATTTAATAATAATTGTTAGGTAATTCTTTTGTACCAGATTTTGTAATTTTATATTTTTTTAATTTTTTTGTTGGCTTAAATAAATTTGCTTAATTTATTGCTTAAATGCTGCTAGCTTGCGTTGTTGTTGTCTCTGTCTATTAGGGCTAAAGTTAGGAATTGCTTTTTAATCCTAAATATAAACTTTTTTTATTTAGTTATTGATTCTTCATTAATTTTCAAAAGAAATAATTTGCGGATTGACCTATATTCATGCCTTTACAAATATTATTAATGTTTTTATTTATAGCATTTATTATTAATCTATTGTACAAAATTATTTTTTTTTGACCTTAGGAAGCTTTTTAATTATAGATATTTTTTATGTAACTAAATTTCATTTTTCTTTGTTGTCACATGCAAAAGATGAATATTTTTAAATAATATTAATATTTTATTTTTAATAATTGCTAATACCTCTTCAATTTTATTGAACTATAAATGATTTTGTCAACTCTATATTTGATAGGCAATTGAATTTTCTGTTTCATTTTTATCATTTTTATAATAACAAAGTTCAAATGTCTTCTAGTTGAATTAACTTTATTAAACGAGTGTTGTTTGGATATAACACAGTATTTTTATGGTATTTCTTGTTCCATAATTTTTGGTTTTTTTATTTAAAAATTATTTTTTTGCAAGGATGTTGCTAAGATTTGTTAAATTACATCATTTTGTTAAAATGATGTTGTTGCGAAAGGCATTTATTAATTACACTTTTAATAAGATTTTGTATTATAAAGTTATTTTCATTTATTCTTATCAAATGATTAAATCTAATAAATTTTCATTTATTCTATTCACATTCTTAATAATTGCAAATTATCTTTTTGTGTTAAATAAATATCAGCATTGTTTTGATAAAAATGGATTGATCGTTTTGTCAACGCTCTTTTAATAGTTTACACTTCTCGGGCAAGGCTCTGAAATTCGGTTCCACTTGTACCGACAAAATTGATGTGCTAAATGTATCCATGTGGTAGCGGTATTTGAAAATTCTTATTTTATTGAGGATATTATTATCGAAAATTATTACGGTATCTAGTTGTTTTATTTGTAAATTAATCAAACGAGTTTTTTTTTGTTTTAACATTTTGTAATATTTTAAAGAAAAAAACAAAATTTGGGTTGCTAAAAATCGTATATTTAAAAAACATTAATGATTTATTAATCTCAATATTTCCTTTTAATTTTTTTATTTATATTAAAGTTTTTAATGGCTTAACCTTTACTCTCGTAGTGAGAATATTTTGTAAACTGATTTTTTTGACTTTATTTTCTTTAATATTTTTGCATAATTAGTTTCTATTTTCACTTTTTTATTCTTTTAAAGTTTTTCTCTATTAGTTGCTTCGGTCCCCAAATTTTTTTTTCTTTACTGTTAACCATCTTAATTTTTTAAAACGTTTATTTAGAGAAAAGATGGTGGAATCTTTCTAAAAAGAATATTTTTAAAGTTTTTTAAATGAAATATGTTTAATTGTATTTTCAAGCTATAAAACATTCTCATATATGGCTAGAAATTTATTACCCATTATGTTAAAAAAAATTGCGTTCTTGAAAATTTCTTATTATATCTTTTATTATTCTTGTCCATCACCGGTGGGTTGTTTCTTCCATATATGGATTTTTTCCTTACTAAAATTGTATTTTATTTTACATTTCAAATTTTTAATACTGAATTTTACAATAAGGTTTATTTATTCTGCCTTGCTGTTTTATTGAAAAAATTAAATTAAAGTTAAGCATATTGGCTTGATACCACAATTAGTATTTGAAATTACCTTTTGGCTTATATTTTTATTTCACATGATTATTGTAAATCACATTGATAACATTGATAAACCTTAATCAACTAAGTGATTTAAGTGTTTTAGCAAAGCTCTGCAGGTAATTTATAAAATTATTTGTTTTTTCTTATTAGCCAGTCAGATTTGCATTGCTTACATTCGGTAGTTAGTGGATTTGTTTCCATTATACGGTAAGCGCAACAGTAAAGTGCTTATTTTTAGTGTTAATATTATTTATGTTTTTTTATTTGGTTTTGCCTAATCGCGACAATATTGATTCATTTTTTATATAAAAATATATTCTTTAATTAATGTTCATTTATACATTTACAATACTTTATTTAATTATATATCAATGCTAACAATATTTCATCACAATACAGTAATTTTCCAAAATAATTTCTCCGGTGAAACATTTGACAGGTCTCATTTTTTTCATTTTTACTTTGAATTGTTATTGTGTCTCAAATATTTTCACTTTCCTGCTTCCTAAATTAGTAGACTCTTTCAAGCAGTTGGTATTTTTGCTAAAGTATGCTTTTGACTATTTAATTTTTATGTTATTTGGTCTGAAAATTTTTTTAAATTTAAGTTATATCATTCAACTATCTATATTACATGATAAAATTAATTTGTCCTTATCTATATTAAATGGCGTTATTAGCACATGCATATTTTTTTGTTGTGTCCATTTATTTTTTAATTGTTTAAATAATATTGGAAAAATAGTTAAAGATCTTTATTTTTTTCCTATCTCCAACGTGTTGTTTTTTATACACTGTTCGGTCTTTATTTTTTTTTATTATTAATATTTTTGATGTTTTACTTGTATTTCTGCTATCGTATATATTTATATTTTTCAATATTAGAAATTTGTTGTTTTTGCATTCCAATAAAAATTTGTAAATTGTTGAAGCCATAGGAAAGAAATTCGAGTTTAAATTTATTGCAATTTTTTTGTAAGAGTTAAAATATTTTCTTATGATTTAGCTTCTTGTTTTAAACGAAGTGCTTTGAAGTCTGATGAATTTTATACATTTTATCAAAAGATTAAATCTTTAAACATTTTGCTATTATAAATATTTTAATTTTTTAACTAATCGAATATCTGTGAATTTTTTTTTAATCTAGCTTTTTTAATAACAAAAAGGTTTATAATTTTTGTTTAATAATTGCGTTCGTTTTTATATTTTTGTACATGCGACCGAAAACGCATCTGATTTTCATTTCACATTCTTTGGCGATTACAAGTAATATTAATTTAAAAACAATTCAAAACATTAAGTCTGCCCTTGTTATTGTGCCGATGAACTTGTGAAGAAATTGTTTGGTTCGTTAGATTTAAAAAAGTACAGTGATTTATATTTTTTCAAGCAAGTTAGATCTGTTTCACTACAACTACACCGATGTGGCGCCAGCTGCTTGAATTAAAAATTTGGTCATACATTGTCCCAATTAGTCAATTTTCTTCGCTTAACCGGCGGATCATGCCCCTTGTGACCATTGCCTCATAATCCGCGTCTTTCCCTTTTTGTGTTGTCTTTATGAATGGGCTTGCTGTACCACCTGTTTGGCAAAAAAGATTTTATTATCGTTTTATTGTTTATTTTTTAAAACTATACATTTTTGAATGATTAGCTCGCCGAATAAATTGTATGAAGAATTATATTCTTTAATTTTACACCAAACAAGAACATCTTTTTTAATACAAACCTTTTTATATTAATCTTTTTTCAACTTTTTGGGGTAAAAAAAATAAGTATATGAAAATTTTTTAGTTCTATGACTAGCGACGAAGACTAATTTCCGAAGCATCCATTCGCACTTCAATGAATTCTATCCATTTTTGTATGATTTAATTGCCAATTTTATTTCATCCTTGTTTCACTGCTGGTCATTCTTTGCAGATTAATTTTTATTGGTTTGAGCCTAATTAATGTTTTTGCATTCGCAAAATATTAGCTCAAAAAAAAAATTTATTTTTTGAATTTTTTTTTATAAAAAATTATGAAAAAATCCATAGTCTTGTATTTTTTAAGAAATTTTAAAATTAAAAACCCATAAGTTAACTAAACACAAATATAAGATTAGGCATTTAATTAACCATTTTCGGTTGTTACGTAAGATAATATTAAATTGATAGCTTAAGATTTTTTCAGTTTATGGCTTAAAATGCAGCTGTCTCTGCAATCACCTAGAACCGTTCCAATGACTTTCGAGCCATTGTTAGCTTGTTTTTTGTACTTTTTGTTGAGTTTTTTTACAATTTTTATTATTGGTGTGCGCAGTGTTCGGAAAAATAACGATTTAAAGTTTTTAACAGATTTTTATTTACAGTTTTTTTTATTTTTGTTTTTTAAAGTGAAAAATGAGAGCTTTTTTTATTATTTATATAATTTTCAAATTTTATTTAAAAAATGATAGCTTGTATTTATATGGTTTTGCTGAACGCGGTTTTATTTTTTACTATGATGGTTAGTGCAAGAACGATTGTCCGTCGGTATAAAAATCAGCCGCGTGCCACATATTTTTATAAAAATTTGTTAAATCTTTATGGGGTAAAATTACAATTAGTTTCACATTCGATATTTTTAAATGCTATAAAATTACCTTGGACTCCTCCATTTATTGTAATTTTATTTAGTGAATTAATGTGTAGGTGAGTTTTTCATTAAATAGGTTATTAGGCTTTTTACAAGTTGGTAAAATAATTAAAAAATTAATGTTAGGATGTACAGTAATATCATTATTTTAATCTTGCTCAATTGTTGTGAAAAAATGCAACCTGAATTGCGCGGTTTGCCAAGTATTTGTTTTTTAACCCACGCCATTCTTCGCCCATCTCATTTAATTTATTCATCATTCGCTTGCTGCCTTCCAAATCATAAACCTTGTGGTATGGCGCCGACATTGACAATTTGCTGTTGCTGCTGTTATGCTAATTAAATATTGCATTATTTGTTATCTGCCTTGAAGGAATTCAGTTTTTCTCTGATCAAGCTCAGTTAAACTGCATTTATATCGAGCTTTTTTTATTTTTGTTATTGAATTTAAAATGTTTGCTTGTTTGTATTCAGAATTTAAATCCAAATTTAAAGGAATTGATATAAAAAGATTTCTTGCCAATTAAATTTACTACGTTTATTTTGTCGAATTGATGCACTTGGGCATTGGCTTTATTAGACATTGAATTTTCTAAACAGTCACACCAAATTACACTTTATTTTTTAAGTTATTTCCACTTTCTAGTTTAAATTAGATCGAGGTTTCAATTAATTTCGTTTCTCAAAAGATTTTAAAAATCAAAGAAATCCATGTGTCATTTACGCGAAAAAATAATTGCCTGTTTAATTTTTTTGGCCTGCTGATTTTTAACTATTCCACGATAAGCACATAGAATCTGTGCCTCTTCTTCGTAATGTGATAAGTGCGGCGGGGATTTGGTCGTAAATTCATTGCTGAAAGAAGTCGAGATCCTAGCACGGCAGCACACCCTTGTATTTTTTTGTTACATGACTTATTATATTAGTTATGATTATTTCCCATGATTTTGTTAATGATTTATTTTAAATTTTAAATTAATCGGCTTTTACTTTATAAACATTTACATATTTAATAATTATTATTACTGTGTATTAGTTGCAACTATTCTCGCGTTTTTTTTGATGAGCAATTTTCTTAATTTGCTTCAATTATAGGCTCATTTTTTTATTTGGACATGTACAATCTACCTTGTGACTTTTTGGTAATTTACACAATTTTTTATATTGTTAATTTAGCGTAAATGCGTAGAATTGACGCGTCCAATGGTTCCAATCAATTGTCCGCATTTATGCTGACCGTCATATTTTCCATTGCACGCAGCATTATAATTTAACCTCTTCGGTGTTTTGTAATGTAATAATTTTTAGTAAAAGTCATAGTGAAATATATTGGACAAATGACGCCTCTGATAATTTTCACACTATTTGCGGGTATCTTATATTTAATAAATATGAAATTTGAATTTAATTGTCTTCGAGTTGAATTAGACTTTAATAATCAAAAAAAAAATTGTTATTTGGAATATAACTCACAAATCAGCATTTTTATTGGTTCTTGTTCGCCAATAATTGTAGCATTACAGACATTGTACGGATTAGAGACCGGCACAGGACCGGATCCTGTACAGGATTTTACCTGCCCAAAATCCTGTGATTATTGGCCCAAACAGGATTTACAGGATTAATCCTGCGGATCCTGTCCTGTAAAAATTTTTCTCAGAAAACCTGTTACAGGATCCGAAAATCTGTTTTTTTGGGCAGGATCCTGCAGGATCCTGTTATGGTTACGTCAAAAATTAGATAACATAATGCCAATTTTTATTTGAAATATCAAAATATTTCTTTTCAAAGACTTTTAAATTACACCTGCTTCAATTGGTTTGGTAGCCGAATGGTTAGTGTGACCGTTTCGCACCAGTATTAGTTAAAATTTCGATTCCTTTACCCTGCAACATAATTTTTTACTAAATTTCCTCAATAAGACCCGAAAATTTTGCCATCCTCATGCAATTTTGGGCCAAATTTGGTTAACGAAATTCGCGAAATTTTCCTGCCGGCGCCTATCGGCACCGCCAGCCAGGAGGGACTGGGGGAGGAGGAGGAGGAGGAGGAGGGACTGGGGGAGGAGGAGGAGGAAGAGGAGCACGAAGGGCTGCTGGAGGGGGAACAGGAGGGCCTGGAGGAGGAGGGGCCTGCTGCTGGAGGAGGAGCAGGCGTGGTAAGAGGTAAGGGATGGCCTGCTGGGTGAGCGGCGGGAGGGGGATAGGGTCTGGGCAAGTGGCGGCGGGAGGGGGATAGGGTCTGGGCAAGTGGCGGCGGGAGGAGGGGGGAGGAAAGCGTGTGCGGGAGGCGCGGCATTTTTTCACTTCATTTCTCAATATATAAAACCACGATACACACGAAAAAATGATGCAGATTATGAATATTATAAACTGATCTTGATCAGACAAAGAAGATAAGTCAATTGCTGCTCGCTTTTTGCGTGAACTCACCAGCGTTGACTCTAGAATAAATAAAAAATATATATAATCATTTTCATCAACATAAGTTCAACTAAAAATATGTGTTTATCAGGGACGTACCTAGGATTTTGGCTTGGAGGGGGTACCGACGAGCCTTTTTTTTTTTTTTTTGCTCTTGCCCGCCAACCGAAAAGTTCGGAGCTGGGGGTTTCGGCGGTGCCGATAGGCGCTGCTGAAAAAATTTTGGGAAAATATAGCCAAATTTCTTAAGGAAAATAAGGCTAAATTCGAAGAAATTTAGGCGAAAATGACCAAAAATAATCAGTAACATGGAAAGGATTTGAACCTGAAAAAGTCTGTTGTCGGTCGCCCACTATGACAAATTGCTAATGGGAATTTTTTGAATAGTTTAATTAAATTAGTTAAGTAAATGTTCAAATTTTCCTTTAAATTTTCTTTTTTATTAATTCCTTTCCCCTTAATGGAGAAAAAAATTTTTATCTGGGGGCCTTGGGGGGAGGGGGGTACGTACCCCGCGTACCCCCCCCCCCCTCGGTACGTCCCCGGTGTTTATACCAGGGTTCCCATTTGTACTTTTTTGTAAGTATGGTACTGATTTTGAGGGTCCAAAACTTACAAAATTTAAAAGTACTTAAGTACCTAAATGTACTGATTTGAGCTCACTGCACTTATTTTGTACTGATATTGGGTATTGCAAGGAAATTTCTGATTTTGAATGGCTATTTTTGAAATAAAATGACTTTTTTGAAGCGAATTTATCACAAAACCTTAACAAGATTCACTAAAATATACAAAAAAAATTACCAAAAAGGTCGAATAAACATGAAAAATTTGAATATTTACCCAAAAAAATGGCGAAATATGCACACAAAAATATGCATAACAAAGATGCTTTTCCTACTAAGACCAATGTAGAATTCAGGAAAAATTATGCATTTGTATAAAATTGCCATCCCTAAATTGGTGTAAAAATACCCCAGCCTTACTACTAATATCATCATTTCTCCACTTTTTGTGCCTTATTAGGTAATCATTTTCAAAAAATATTTTTACCTTTCAGGGTAGTGGTTTTTGTTGTTGTTGTTGCTTCATCCGTTACGCTAGTCACAGCAGCAGCCGACTGTTGTGTGCCGTTGATGATCATCATCATGCTCAATGTCGTCGGCATGGGCATTGTAATGGCAGTAGTATTTGCTGCAAAATAAAAATTTTGACTACAAAAATATTTAAAAAGTCGAAAAGATATTAGAGAAATATGCACTAAAAATAAGGTTTTTGGTCAATATTCAGTCAAAAATTGCGTAAAATCCCGCCTATTCTTTGGAAAATTTCTCTACTTCTTCTAATAGTACCCCCGGGGTACTATTAAAAATTCCGGATACGTCCGGTTCCGGAATTGGAATTCATTTCTAGATCTGACACATATCGTATTCCCTCTAATAGAACTCCTCCCATCCTTTTGCCGCCCCCAGAGAGGGATTGAAAAATGGAATCCCTATTCCATTTGAACCTCCTCTCCCATCTATTTGGTATTTGAACCCCCCACCCCCAAGAGGGGATTGAAAAATGGAATCCCTATTCCATTTGAACCCCCTCCCCATCTATTTGAACCCCTCCCCACCCCAGAGAGGGATTGAAAAACAAAATCCCCCGTTCATTTGAACCCCCGCCCCCAAGAGGGGATTGAAAAATAGAACCCCTCGAGGTTCTATTAGAGGAAATACGGGTACATTTAGAGGACTTTTAAATAAATTTCATTGCAGCAAAAAATGTCACAGCAAAATAGCGAGTGCCTTATTTAATGGGGAGGAGGTGGCATAACCTACCGTATCCGAGGTCGAATTTGATCAATTCCAAAACGGCAAACACAATGGCAATTTTAATGCCAACGATGCCGAAATACATCATCATCAATAATATTCTTATTATTATTATTATTATTATTATTATTATTATATAGCTAAATTAAAAAAGCGCTAAAAATGGTTGGGTAAACATAAATTAAAAATAAATAAATGTACATAAGCACAGGGCTAATGCAGTGCAAGCACGATCGCCAACTGTTTTTATGCTTTTTTATGTAAATTCATTCGCCAACAAATGATTCATTTATTTTTGTTGGGTTCGATTTGTACATAAAATCAAAAAAAAATTGTTTATAGCATTTACAATGTATATATAGGGTAGTGAGTAATCAATCGGTTAACCGATCCGAAACCGAAAACAGGCCTTTTTGAGCTAAAAACCGAAACCGAAAACCGGGTGTCGAGAAACCGATCGGTTTCGGCTTGAAAAATAAACCCCTAATGATGGGATTTTTTTTGAATTAACAATTAAAAATTAATGGCCAAGTGGTTTGTGCAGTAGGGTTACCAACTTTTCAATTAATTAGCTGTGACAATTTAAAATAGCTTTTTTCCGCGCTAAAAATATTTTTTTAGCAGAATTTAGAAATTTTATTAGTATCCCTAGAGGTTTAAAAATCAAAAAAAAGGATGTTTGGGGTCATAATTTTTGCGACTTTTAAATTTTTTTTTTCTAAAATCGACGTTTTTGTTGAATTTGTGATTATTGCTCGACTCTGAATTCGGGGCTGAACCCTAGTTTTAGAATACAGAGTCCCGGATTCTGGACTAGAGGAGTGACCGGATTTCGGCCGAGTAAGGAAAAAAATTTGCTGATTTTGGTTCCGTCTTTTTTTGAGGGGCCCATTTCGTATTTCGGACTTCCCATTTTCGGCATCCGGTCACATCCCTGTTCTGGAATTTCTTCAGGCATTCGTCTGCAGATTTTTATTAGAATTATTTCCACGAAAAAAAACAATTATTATTATTATTAAATATGTTGTCGCGCATTCTTCCATTTGTCCAATGTGCTTTGATGATGGCATTGGTGCTGCTGCTCATGTGCGAATCTGCTCCGACGCAAATTCCCTTTGGTACGGTTTTGGGGGATAAATTTGCGTATTTTTTATATTCGGTAATTTTGTCCGACTTACAGACACATTTGGTCTAATTTTAGGGCTAAGCGGGACCGGGACTTTGTACAAAAACCGGGACCAGGACTTGCCGCGACCGGGAAATTTTAGTTAAAAAATCAATCTTTTAAGTAAAAAATCGTATTTGGTCTATAAATCAATTTGCACAGGGGTAGCATAGATAAATCCTAAGCAAATTGGAGGACGGGGCCCATCGGTGTCGATAGGCTCCGATGGGAAATTTTGAGAATTTAGCTGGGTTTTCTTATAAAAATTTGTTATAAAATTGGCCCCTAAATCTTACCTTTGATGCATTCCACAAAAAAAAATTATAATCTCACAGAACGAGGGACTCGAACCCACATATTAGTGAAACACACAACACAAACCACTCGGCCATTGAGAATTTATTTTGTTTTGCGGACATAAAGTATAAATTCCTCGTTCTCTTTTGCACTCAGATCTCCATTCTTACCAGTGCATGTTCAGAGTATCGATTAGTACCGGTACCGCTGGTACTCAAAATACCGGTACTGGGACTTGACTTTTTTGAGAACCGGAACCAGTACCAGGACCCGAAAAAACCGATAATTATCGTACACGCCGGTCCCGGTCCCGCTTAACCCTTTAGAAAATGTTAGATATCAAGCAATGACACTTTGTCTACATTTTTCACCCCTCATCATAGATTGTGAAACAAATCACACACTAATTTGTGGAAATTCCACAGCTGTGCGCGAAACCAATTCTTTGGCATTTTGTGGTGGCACTGTTTTGATTGGTTGGTTGATGTTGCTGAACTGATTTTTTGGAAATGACTCTCACAATTGGAGAAATGCTCAAGGAGCGACAAACCAAAAAAAGATATATTCGATCTGATTATAATAATGCAGCATAATTTGATACTGTTTAAGGTGCGGATAAGCAGACAGTTGATTTTTGTACACTGTTAGACACACAAACATTTTAATTCTGTTGGAATCTAAACCGTTCAATTTTCGAACAGTTCAGTCTTTTTATTTGTGTTCTATTTACATCCACATTTACTTTAATTTTGTGGTACAAAAAACACTTTCTTTTTGGTATTTGGGTACAAAAGTCGCGACTTTTATTTGCATATTTCGGCTCTTTTTATACATATTTGTATAATTATAATTTTGGTGTTTTTGTGCATACAGTATTTCCTCTAATAGCCGTCCCGAGGCGGCTATTTTTCGACACCCCCTCGAGAGGCGGGGGCGATAATTGGAGGGGGGGCGTCAAATGGAGGGGGGGGGGGTCGGCTATCAGATGAAATACGGTAACGATGGATGATTCACATTGGCTATTTTGCATTAACTTTTCCCACAATTTCTCTCTCCATAAATATTCAACACAAAACAAATTATTATGTCACATCATTAATTTGAACACTAAAAAGCCCGGCTTTGATCAGTCACAGTAAAATCAAAAATTTAAATTTCGTTTTTATTTTTTGGAACACGGAATTCCGGGTTCTGAACTAGGGATGTGATCGAAATCCGGACTTTTTTCCAAAAATTCTGGATTTATCCGCAGGGCTCGCAAGTGTCCTTATTTCTAAGATTTGTACTGATTTTGAGGGGTCCTGTCTTAGAAACTGAAAATTTACTTATTTCTAAGAAATGTACTGATTTGAGCTCAATGTACTTATTTTGTACTGATTTTTGGAATTTTGATACTTTTTTTGTTAAAAAATGGTTTTTTTAATCAAATTTCTTAACATAATTAATTATAATATTCAAAATTTTCTCCCGGCGGTGCATAAGGCACCGCCGGATCAATTCCTCTCCAATGCAGAGAAATTTCCAAGCAAAATCCAATTAAAATTGACTTTAAATCGTTCAATTTAAG
>JAKKIK010001060.1:0-19799 GCA_024500135.1 Heterodera carotae | reverse complement strand
GTGCCACCACGCCTGTTTCTTTTATCATTATTGTTCATGGCATATCTATTTTCAATCCCTTCGACTGTGAGAATTTGCGCACTCGTGAGCGATTGACATTTCGCAGAATTAAGTCTGTTTATCTGCTCGTACGAAGTCCAATTGTGAGAAATGCGCAATGGGCCGATTGGGAACGCGAAGCATTGATATGCCTCTATATGGACACCTTGGTGACCATTCATATTCGCGTTGATGATTTGGAGTAATTATACATAAAAGCGATCCCTTCATTTATTTATTAATTAATAATTATTTTAGCCTTTTGGCGTTCACCGACGGCCCAAGTAATGGCAATTGATGATTGAAGACAGAAAAGAAAAATTGGTCGGTAAAACTGCCAATTTTTTGTCGTCGAACGACTTCACAGTTGGAAAATATTGCGGACGAAACTTTTTTTGACTTACCGGAGTTTTTCTCGGGGACAAATTTCGACATTATATTATAGTACCATATATCGCTCTCTCGGCGAGACAAACTGATTAGTGGTGAATAAGTTGGAATGGCCACGTGCAGTTTAGGCACAAAAATGAGATTTTTAATCAGAAATATATGCTAATGGAAATCTTAGTCATAGAATTTTCGAAATAGGGGTCAAAGGTACTTTTCCGTTATGGTACACCCCCCGAAATTTTTTTTTAAATATTTTTTTCTAGGCTTATTTTTAGCGTTGATAACGAATACAGCATTTTTTTTTTTGGTCCGACGTCTTTTACGTGAGATACGTGAAATTTCACGTGAAAAAAAACGTGAAAATGAAAAAAATATTTTATTTTGGTGGCATAATTGTGTATAGTTGCTAGTCGCATTTCAAAACCGCAATCACATTGACGAGAGGTGTGCACAATGCCGTTTTGTTGTAGGAATTTAACGGCCTCCATTGCATTGGGTATTTCAGAGATCAAAGATATAAAATTGTAGGGCATTTGGGAATTCAAAGGGACTTTCTTGAAATGACATAAATGGCTCGCTTAAATACACAATTTTGCGGATAATCTCTTACATTATAGTCCTAGTTCATATTGCAGCATCACAAAAAAACCAAACATCAATTTAATTTATGATCAAAGACCATTTTCACGTTTTTTTTCACGTGAAATTTCACGTATCTCACGTAAAAGACGTCGGACCAAAAAAAAATGCTGTATTCGTTATCAGCGCTAAAAATAAGCCTAGAAAAAAATATTAAAAAAAAAATTTCGGGGGGTGTACCATAACGGAAAAGTACCGCACCGCCTGCTACTCATATTTGTTCAAAGTAAATTGACCAAGAAATACGAAAAAGTACAATTTTCTGCAAATTATAAGGCGTTACTTTTGTTTGTCTCGTCGAGAGTTATCTAATTTGTCACCGTATAAGTCAAGAAAAACTAACACCAGATTCATTTTTTACCCAGCCTCCGGAATGTCTCTATCATTGGTAGGGTTGTCGGTTTGAAACCGAACCGAAAAACCAAGAAAATTCGGGTTCTGTTAACCTAAACGGTCTGTTTCGGTTATTGGTTTCGGTTAACCAAAATGCTCGGTTTCGGTCCGGTAACCGAAATAGCCGGTTTGGTTCGGTTTCTAAGAATTTCCAGAAACCGACAACTCTGACATTATTACCCAATTTTCCTCACCAGTTTCAGTTTTTTCCCTCCTCATAAGTCTGATAAATATTGCTGTGTAATAATTGCAATGTTTGGACAATGCAAAGCTTAAAAGTGGGACGGACGGAGAGACGACGATATGTAGTTCAAAAGATCATTGATCAAGAAGGGCAAGCTGATCAGTGATCAGTCAGTCACAGTCGTCTTTCAACTGTGCCGTAATCTCCGTATTCATTTTGACGAAAAAACGCAAAGGAGAGACGAGAAAGAACCAGAGTGTAGAATAATTTTTTTTTGGTTTTCCGCTTTATAAATAGTAAGAGTCCAAAAACTAACCAAAACACATTCAGTCCCGGGCAAATTTAATATCAATCGACAGCTCTAGAGAGTAAAAAGTACCGATGAATCAAAACAGCAAAGGATAACCACTTAACATTTATTTCATCCAATCGAACAGTTATAGTCGTTTAAAATTTAAAGTGCACAAAGAAAATCAAGTGTAACAAAAATGCCATACGAGAAAAATCAAACAAAGGCAACAACAAAACTTTGCTTTGTCAAACTTAATACATGCACATATTTCATAAATGTCTTCGAATTGTGCTTGCTGGCTTTTAGCGCCCGTGCCCTAAATAGCGTCTTCTCAAGAATCATCCAAATGAGGCCACCCTTACGTATGTTTAAAGAAAAAACTCAAGCTGGTTCCAATACAGCTTTTTGTCTAACAATTCGTCCTCCCATTGGTGCCACTGTTCAATATTTCGGCGGATTGGACTGCGCTCAACCAATAAATAATTGTCAACGCAACGAATTTCTAATTGCTCTTGTGTTTGCACATTATCATCAAGTCGATGCACAGCATTTCCTTCATAATTGACCGCAATAATAAAACTGACGGGGATTGTTGTAGCAGAGTCAAACATCTGAGTAGGAAAAAAGCAGAAAGTGAAAAAATACGATAAAATGTCTGACGTCTATTAGAGAGCCAATCCAAGGAGACTGTTCAAGTGTGGCCTGTGTCACTGTGTTGGCCACTTCCAGTTCGTTCGTTTTAAGCAGTTTCGGACGACCATCTGCTCGCGGAGTGAGCAACCATTTGGACAATGCTCGACCATCCGATGCCGCACGACTGTCATCGGGCGGAAAGTTGAGCCAAAGATCACTTTCGATATCAATCGATTGAAGATTGGAACAGTCGCACAAAATAGATGGTGAGATGTTGCGGCGCAATTTTTCCAAACAATTCGAGTCGAAAATAATTTTGATTATACTCGACACATTCAGCAACGGGAAAATTTCGGTGTAGAAAGTGCCCCAATTGTGCGAATTTTGACCAAAATTTAATGACAAAGTGATGTGATTGTTGAAGAGAGATTGTATGTGATTGAGGAAAATAACTGCATTGTGATCGATGTCTCTGCAACATTGAAGGAATATGTTAATGTTCATTAATGCAAATTAATCTATTCCAGGGATGTCCTTGGCAAAACACAAAAACCCGGAAAACCAGTTGAAAAACCCGGCAAAAAACCCAGCAATTTTTTTAGGCAATTGTTCACTGTAAAAAACGTCAAAAACATTTAAACAGCATATTTATCACCGCTTTTCACCTGTTTGAGCAAATTTGGCTTTGAAAGAAAGTAATTTTGAGCGTTTGGACACGAAATTTTTGAATTAAATTTGATTGAAATAAGCGAATTAAAATTTTGGTAAGAGAACTTCGGTTTCCACGTCTTATTTTCACTTAAGAAATTTTTTTTGGCGGAGATTTAGCAGTGCCAATATAGGCGCCGCCAGGAAAATTTTTGAAAAAATAGTGACATTATAAGGCAAATGAAGGCAAAAACTGAAAAATTTTGTTAAATTTTAGCGAAATGTTTTGATAAATTCAAATAAATGAATGAAGAACAGGAAACCCGGCAAAAACCCGGCAATTTCAAAAAACCGGCACGGACCCCCAAAACCCGGCAATTTCAAAAAACCGGCACGGACCCCCAAAACCCGGCAAATGCCTGGTTTCCAGGGCAAAATCACATCCCTGATCTATTCCCGCCTCTCTCAAATAGATCCAAAACCGACCTAACGGTTATTGCTTTGAAACTAGCGAAACAATCCGAAAGCGGACGTTCCAGTATTGGCACTTGTTCGGCTGGTTTACCAGGGTAAATCCTGACAATCTCAGTATGAACGGCATTCGGCGGACGCGCAATTACCACAGCACCAAAATCCCATTTTCGCATAAAAAAAATGGAAGACAATTTGTTTCCGACTGATGCATGGCGGCGGCATCCAAAAAAATCTAGCATTTCTTGTAGGAGTTCATAGCAAAGCCAAATAGCTTTTCTGGAAATCAAAATTATATTTAATTAATTGAAGATAGTGCGGCTTGGAGCTAAAAAAAGACACACTCCACGCTAGAAAATCAGGGAAACTCCCAACCTCGAAGTGTTTTGGTCGAATTCGTTCAGCCCCGATTCGTACCTGCGACCCCTGACAATTTGCTTTTTCAGATATTGCACAATTGGGGAAACAATTTGATAATATTTCGGCACGGTGTTCAGATATTTGTCAAGGCGCATTTGAAATGGAACGCCGAAGATTATATGGGGCACCCTCTTTGCCTTGTCCAAGAGTATCAGCAGGTCGGGGCAGTTGTACGGCATCACCAACAAATGGACAGTGGACGGTGAAGATATCTCAAAATGGAAAAAAGCAGGAGTACTTTAAGTGTGAACCGAATACTCGAAGGTAAATTTTTCGGAAGTCGAACAGCAAAAAATGTATGAATGTTCGAATTTCGAAAAAATTGAACAAGTTTAAAAAAGACACGGTCTAAAAAACCCCAAAAAGTGCTGGGCATTCGTAATTCGAATATTGCTTTATTTTATTCGAAGGTCGACCAATTTTGGTCGATTCAGCATCAGAAACCGTTTGACTCTTAATGTTCGATATTTTTAGTTTGGTTAGACATTCAGACCGTTTTACTTTGGCGAGCTGTCCTGTTAATTTACAGGGATAATAATTTGAAACAAAATTCGCACACAATCGATGGCGCTAGGTCAAAATACCTAATGGACATAATACCTAATAAGCCAAAAACGGCCATAATACCTAATAAAACGGTCATAATACCCAATAAAAATACCTAGTTGAAGAAAAGTTTAAAATTTCAGAATTCTAATTTCAGAATTCTAAACCCATTTCCACTTACTTGGAGTATTCGAAGGTCCAAAGTGTTTAGAAAATTTTATAAGCAGAAGTTAGGCGATAAACAACTCAAAAAGGTAAAGCCAAGCAAATAAAGTCAAAGTTAAATCAAGGCTTTTTCGCAACTTACATTAAAGTAAACACTTCATTAGTTACTTAATTGCTTAGATTCTGCTTATTCAAAAAGCTTTGAAACGGATAGAGAGGCCTTCCAAAATTGATTTGAATATTAGGCATTTTTACATTAGGTGTTTTGACCGTTAGGTATTATGACCGTTTCTTGCTTATTAGGTATTATGACTGTTTTTGGCCTATTGGGTATTATGTCCATTAGGTATTTTGACCATTAGGTATTATGACCATTAGACATTTAGACCAGTAGCCTAATCGATTCACATCAATTTACATTACACTGACCTTCAAATAGCCAAAGGGAAAGCCAATGCCCGGCAGTTTGAAAGAGCCTTCAACGAACACCTAAAGAAGAAGCGATGGTGGCTTGGGTTAATTAAATTCAAACAATGTTCAATCCCAAGAAAATATGATATTCGAACAATTGCTCGTTTTTTTATTTTTGCTGTGGCGCAGTAATGCCAATGTCCATTTTTATATCCTTCGGAGATGAGAGAGGGGATGCCGCCACACGCACACCTGTTATGCCGCCATCATTGATCAATGATCAGCAATACAGACAACACATCAATAGGCGGGGGAGGGTCTACTTACCCAGTGTACACCCCACCCCCGCTGGATACTTGCTTGTTTCAGCCCAATTTAAAAAAAAGCAAAAAAGATGGACCTGCCAGCAAAGGTTGGGATCCCGGTGGTTGAGCATGTACTGAACAAGCGGTGAAGCGCTGTCCAACTC
This sequence comes from Heterodera carotae, assembly GCA_024500135.1. Taxonomy (NCBI): domain Eukaryota; kingdom Metazoa; phylum Nematoda; class Chromadorea; order Rhabditida; family Heteroderidae; genus Heterodera; species Heterodera carotae. The sequence goes on along the minus strand of JAKKIK010001060.1, from coordinate 14,099 downwards.
GTATTCGTCCAGCGGAAATTCCGGAGTTAACAACAGATTGAACAACGGATCCGCGTGCTCGCAACGGAACAGCACAACGGGCTGGGAAGAACGACCGGACAACGGATTCCTACAAGAAGCGCCGACAAATGTTCAGAGAGAGCATGCGTAATCTCTACAAACAGAAAGACCATAGTATCTAAGTTCACCCACCAGCTGCTGATGGTGTGCGGCCAGAACGACTCGGGGATGGGCCAAAAGCTGGGCTTCATGCACGACTCAGTTTTGACGAACACCAGCGAGTCTGCCCAGCTCGAGTCACTACTAGCGGAGCCAACATCGGATGGCAACGGCAATGAACTGCTGTTTTCACACAGTTTCACCCGGTTGAAACTTTGTTTTTCCTTCACGTTCAGCGCGAGAATGACGCCCGTGCCCATTGTGCCTGCTGTGCCCTCTGACACTACGCGTCGTCGTCGCTTGTTCAGCGCGAGAATGACGCCCGTGCCCATTGTGCCTGCTGTGCCCTCTGACACTACGCGTCGTCGTCGCTTGTGCACATTTTGTCCGACCGGTTCACACAGCTTCGCCCGCTTTAAGCTAACTTCGGCAATATCCGCATCATGTTTCCGTTTCCGCAGCGAAAATTTGCCTGCAGATGAAGAGGACGAAGCCTGCTTTTCGCAAAACGGCGATGTGGCAGCAGCAGTGTGCATCAACGATTTGAATGGTACTTTAAGAGAAATAAACGAGTGGATGTGCAAATTAGTGCCCGGTGAAATCAAAAAACCCGGGAGCGGGAGCGGGATTTCAAAAAGGTGACCGAGCGGGATCCCGTGCCGGGATCCCGGCCAAAAATCCCGTCCCGGTTTAAATCCCGGTCCGTAAAAAAACCCGGGATACGGGATTTTGGTGAAAAAACCCGGGATCCCGGCCGGGATTTAAAAAATCAAATTTTTGTAAAAAACAAAAACAGATAATCGTTAAATCGCATAAAATACCATAAAAAGATCCAATGAATATTATTCACCGCAAACTTTTTTTTTTTGGGCATTGAACTTAAACAAAAAAACTTGTTGTGTGGGGGGGGCTGGCGGTGCCGATAGGCGCCGCCAGGAAATTTTTGACGAATTTAATCGAATTTGGTCAAGTAAATTTGCCCAAAAATTGCATAAAGGCGGCAAAGTTTTCAGCAAAATTTTCCACGTAAATTTGATTTTTTGGCGCTGGAAGATGGGCAATAAATTATCATAATTTATAAAAATCTTATAAGTTGTTGCTGATTTTTTATTATTTACCTGGCATAAAAAATGAGAAAAGTTTTGAAAACCTTTTCAACACGCGGGATTAGAACCCCACACCAAATATAGAAGCGGAAACTACAACACAGACCAATCGGCCATCATAAAACATATTTATTTGGTGAAATTATGATATAAATTCCTATTTCTCTCCTCTCTCCTTAGATCCCGGCCAAAAATCCCGTCCCGGTTTAAATCCCGGCCCACCAAAAAACCCGGGTTACGGGAGCGGGATCCCGGGAAAATCCCGGCCGGGATCCCGTTCCCGCCGGGCACTAGTGCAAATGGTGTACAAAACAAAATATATTAGAGGAAAACCCATCTAGCCATTTTTCCTTGAGTTTAGCAACCACCTATTGTCTTGGTGTCAAAGACCGAAGGCGGCGGTGGAGTGACGGACACATCATGTCGGAAGCGGACGATCATCCCGTTGGAATGGATGCGCTTGATAATAATGTCAATGCAGATAAGCAGCATTCGAAAAGAAGTGATCGCAAACGATCGACCTATGAACAAAAACATTGATTTATTTTGGTACATAAATGGCACGTGGGTGGATGGATGTGCGTGCTTTTAAGCGGACAATTTGGTCAGCAAAACTACCGCGCACTGTTACTGACCGCCCATCAATGCGGCTAACGACTCGGCAATGCTTTGGTCGGGCAATGGCACTGTTCGGTGCTGCTGATGACTGACGGCGTCGCCAATGCCTCCATTGTCCACCGCAGTTAGCAACTGACTGTCGCCTAAGCGCAGTATGATTGGAAACATTCGCTGGTCCCATCGAAAGTGCTCGCCATTGGAATTGTTGCCGCCAAATAGGCGCCGCTTTAGCACTTCTGCCTTAACAGACTTAGTGCCGCATTGAAACTTGCGATTTTTAATTGATACCGCAATGTCGTCCGTCGGCAAATCGGTGCCGTCTACCACCGGTACAATTACCACATTCTTGGCTTTGGCGTGACTAAAAAAGCATTATAAGCTAGATTTTCTTTTCAAAAAAGGAAAATGTTCCCCAGAAATAACTCCCAATTGTCAGAAAAACAAGCGGCGCCGCAAATCCAAAGACAAAAATTGGAATATGATAAAAAAAAAACTACAAAAAAGTTCTTTTGACCAAACCCGTAGTTAGTTCATTTATGAATGATGGCAGCACACCTGGGAAAGCGGCCGAAGGCGCAGCAATTTTCGGTGCCCGCGCCGGCGCGCAGTAGAAGCATCACCGACTCAACGCTCTGTTCGAAGTTGGCCACGCCTGTGGCGTGCAGCGCCCCCAGCTGCTTCGTGAAAGTGCTTTGACTCTCGAACCATCCTGACTGAAGCAAAACAAAAAATGCTGGAATGGATTGGTGGACAGCAAAGTAATCGTCGATTGACCAACGGAGGGTTAGCCGTTACCAGCGGCATATTTTAGGACCATAACTTTTTTTGTAGTAAAGCCAATTTCTACAATACTGGTATTAACCGGAAGCTTTCGCATAGTTTGAAGAAATGGGTAAGCAGGAGCTCACGAACTAGTTTTCGTTTATTTTATAACTTTTCGCTAGTCTTTCAATGGCTTAGCTTCTGCTTATTAATAGATTATAAGAGTATTTGAATTTAATTAGGTAATACCAATTTTGTATAATATGCTTACCAAGAAAAAAGTGATAGCTCAAAAACCTGTCGGCCCTTAAGTGTCGCGTGACACCGACTGGAGGTCTGGGAGGGATCCCGTCCGGCAATCTTTTATGAACCTTAATGGGCTGCTTGTCAAATGTCACCAGCAGGTACTGATCGCCGCAGCTGGAGGCTGAGTCGAGTTTACGCTGCTGAAAAGTAATTGTAAATATGCTAGGTTGAAGCATGAAACTATTTAAAATTGCTTATCAATTAAAAAAAAGTTAGAATTTTGATTGTCCATCAATCAGTCTCAACCTTTAAGAAATGTTGAACAATAAACTTTGCATGGTCGAGCAAATTTTTGTCCAAATAAAATTTTTGTGCTGTCATGAGTCGGTTGTCGATTAAAAATAGTAAGACCGTCATGTTATAAAGAGATAATAGACCAACTAAGAGGCCTAAAAAGCCTTTGTAATAAAATTAAAACCGTGCTAATTTGCAAATTAATTAACATTCGGTAATTTTACGGTTTTCAGACACGGGCACCTCAAATTTTGGGGATATTTGAGATATTTGAAATAGTAAAGATCGGACGAAATTCTTTGGTTTGGGCGTACTTTTTAGCAAATATTGAAAATTTTGTTTTTTTTAAGAAAATATTTTTAGCAAATATTTTAGAACTTTTAATACTTTTCCCTTTTTGGTAATTTTTGGGTCGGTTTCCAACAAAGAACACCCCTAAAAATCGGCTTTACAAAGTCCAGAAAATGCACCCCTAAAAAATTTTGTTAGTTTCCCATTTTAATCGAAAATATTCATGTTTTAACAAATTGGTATTTTGGCATATTTCGCGAGACGTAAATGCTATTGTAAACTGTTAAATATGTTTTGCTTTCTAATTATGAGAAAGCACTGAAAACGGCGATAAAGCTATAAAAAAAGCAAATACAGCCAAAAAACTATGGATTTTTTTTTAAAAAGGACAATAATATGGAGTTTCTTTCCGTTATAACTAAAGATCGGATTTTTAGGTTTTAACCTATTTTTGCAGCCTAGTTATGATTAGGAAAGCTCAAAAACACCATTTTCTCTAAATAATTTTTGATTTAAAGCGACTTTTCTAAAAACCTAAAATGGGGTTTTGTAAATAGCACCTATTTTGGCATTTTTGAATTTTTAGCAACTATTGCTTTATTATAGCTTTATCGCCAATTTTCATCCCTTTCTCAATATCTAACTGTTTAACAGTAGAATAACATGAAAATTTTGTAAGGCTGAGGTAAAGTCAAAATCTTTGGGCAGCTAAAAAATTTCACTTTTCTTAACATAGTATTCAAAATGGCATCATGAAATGAGTTGGGGTCGTTTGGGCCCCTTTGAGCCCAAAGAAAAAACACACTTTCTCAGATCTATGAAATTTTTTTTATTGTAAGTTTTCAGCACATCATAACTTCAAGCAAAAATTTTATCAATAATTGTATTAATTTGTAAGATTTGAATCCTCCAAATCAGAACGGCGTTAGGTCAACTGGCCGATGGACAACTGGCCGAAGGGGACAACTGGACGGTGGACAACTGGCCGAAGGGGACAACTGGCCGACAGTGAATTTTTCGAATTATTTTAAAACTGTTTAAATACAATTTAAAGACGCAGTGAATTAATTCTTTTTCTTTGCCTTAAAGATTTAAAAGCCAAATAAAATAGTTTTTAGTTTCTAAAGGAATTTTCTTTTAATTTTTAAATCAATTTATTAGACTCTATTCTCTGCAATGCTTCTCACAATTGTCAGTTCAGTGGCAAAATTCTCGTGTGTGTTGTATCTCTTATAAAGTATGGTTCAGCGGGACTGGATCCCGGTCCCGTCTTTAAAATGGCCGTTTTATTACGTACCAACGTGGTTCAAAAAAACTTTGTTATGAAGGGCACTTAATCGAAAAAATCGGCAAAATCTGAATTGCGGTGCGATCGATTGCTCGCTTGACTGCGGATAATGGGCAAACACCAATTCCATGGATGATGGCCCACCCGTTATAGTTACCTTTGGGAAGCATTGTCGAGTCGAACGAATTAAAAAAGTGTCTCAGAAACAGAAATTATTTTATTTGGCTTTTAAATCTTTAAGGCAAAGAAAAAGAATTAATTCACTGCTTAAAATGTCTTTAAATTGTATTTAAACAGTTTTAAAATAATTCGAAAAATTCACTGTCGGCCAGTTGTCCATCGGCTAGATGACCTTACACGTTTTAAAGTAGTGCCGAAAGTCTCTATGATTAGAAATAGGAATAAGCAGAAGTTAAGTAAAAGAACATTCGTCGAAAAAAATAAAGAGGATTAGGCTTTATGAAGTCCGAAAAAGTTCATGAATTTATTTAATAATATTTTTGCTCAGATTTTGCTTGTTCTCTTCTAAATATAAGTAAATTGTTATGATACCAATAATAATGGAATTGGCGCACAACAAAAAAAGTTTTTTGCTCAAAAATATGGGCCATCGGTGAATTGTTTCAACCGGCGATTTGTCGCTAAGTGATGTGAAAATTTCAAGGATTTTGAGTTAAAATTTTTGATGAAAATTGACCAAAAAAGACTTAATTTTTGGTGCAATTTACCGCTCTACAATATAAATCCACCCATATTTAAAAAATTTGCAAAATTGTGTTAAAACCAAAGCCGTACCCTATTAGTAACAATAACTTTTAACCTATGAAAAATGTGGAAAAAAAGCCCCTAAAAATGATTACCGCAAACTTGCGCCGCTTACATCCGAGGCCCGATATTTTCGCCCAAACATTAATCCAGTTTCAACCAAATAGAAATCGGATATAACCGCTCGCATGAGCTGAATCTGATGGGAGACTTGAGCGAGTGGCCACCAATGCAGAGCGATCTGCTAATTATAATAAATGATAACGGATTGAAGGTCGTCGGTATGACAAGACTCAGATCGTGGCATTTAATCATTACGGTACCAGTAGATTTGGTAATGCCCGAGGCGCAAGTGTGGACAAGCAAAAAATTGGCCATTTACTGTTAACCATAAACTTTGCGATTTGTCCAATCGATTGGCTTTTGCTTTAGAGAGAATCCGGCATTAATTTATTTTATTTCTGATCATCAGTTAGTTTGAAGCATTTATACTGTATTCGAAACTCGGATTTCTCTTCGACACCGGATAACAAATCGTTGACGAATGTTGGGTATGCCAAACGGAAGCCATTAGACAAAAAGTCTGACCTCCTCTTTTAGTGATTCTCCCGTCGCTATCACCGGCGAGCATAAAGTCGAGAAAAGTAGATGGAATGGCAAATATCGATTAAACAATTTGCGCGGAATTTCTGCTGATCTTGACTCAGAAGCGCAATCGCTGGTGTTTAACGCGTTCAGCAGTAGAGGCCGAATGACATTGGTAAAAAGCGCCAACTCCGATTTGAACAAATGTCCAATGCCAAAGTGATGCCTGTTTCGAAAAGGAAATGGCATTGGCGCCGATGTAGCAACTGGCAAATAAATGAATATTATATTTATTTATTATTCAAATTAATCTGAATGGATTTATGGATGCTCAAACCGCCGACGGCAAACGGCAATGAATTTGAATTTGACAAAATTATGCCGGAACGGCTCTTGTGGCTCGCCTTGAAATGCGTGTCCGCCAAAGCATCGAATCGGTCGGAGAATATCGCCAATTGTAGACCAACTTTGGCACGGTTAACAAAGTGAAATTTTTGCAAAAATTTACAAAGTTTCAAATAAATTGGTTTTCTGGCTTAATTCACATCGGTCGCCAAATTCAGTCTTATTGGGGATAAACAGAGAGCGAGAGAGAGGGGGGGAAGAGAAAGAGAGCGAGAGAGAAAGGTGAAAAGCAAACGAGTGAGATAGAGAGGGATGATGACGCCATTCACTCCAACCCACTCACTCTGAAAACAGTGGAATAAATTTAAAATAAAATAAAATTGAACCTTTTCACGGCTGGTTTTTGGGGCGGGATCGGGATTCCGCTGGGAAGCAGAGAGTTTTGTGCCGGATCCCGGCCTGGGTACCGTTTTTAAACTTCGGTCACAATTTTTCAACAAAAGAAAAATTGGCTCAAAATTAATTTTTTGAAAAAATATTTTTCAAGCGAATGTTAATACAAATTGCTTAAATATTCTTTAAGTGCTTTTCAGTGATGCCATAGGCAACATTCTAATACCAATTGTTTAAAAACATTCGGCCACAATCTCGGGCGTACTCCAGCCGGATTTAAACGGGACCATGATTTTCACCGGTATTCTGCTCGCCCATTTTTACCCGTTTTGGCTGACTCTTTCTCCAAAACAACCCGACCCAAATATTTGCGCTCAGTCCGCGCGACATCCCCAGTATTTGTCACACTGAGAATATGGACCAAGTGTTTATTAAACTTCTCTCGTTTTTGGGGTTTTTGTTTCTCGTCAAAAATCGCGTCTATTTGGGGACGAGTTTCACCCCATTAAGTTCCTACTAATTATAGACCACGTAAAATCCAGGAAAAAAAACATATTTGCATAATTTTGACTTCCCTGGTGATGAAATGAGTTCTTTTTTTCATTTTTCAGATTTATTTGCACCACAACATTTGGTTGGACACTTTTCACTCTTTTTGGCTATGCCAAAGTTGGCTTGGAATTGGCGGTGATCTCCGTTAGATTCGGTGCATTGGTGGACACGCATTTCAGGACGAGGAAATGGACACTCGGATATTTGTCCATTGCGTGTAACAAGAATGGCATTGGCGCGGAAATTGTCAAATACTTAAATTAGACGGTAATTGAACAATTGCTCCGGAAGAACAGCTCCCGAGCAGTGTAATCGGGTCGCGAACCCATCAAATCAACACATTTAAATGGTTTAGTCTCGTCTGGAAACAAACAATTTGTTAAAAATGGCAAACAAATATTTTTCAAAAATTCCAAGTGTCTTTTATTGCCGAATTTTCCGACTATTTTATTAAAGCAATCCGTTGGCCAAGCATTGTGCAAATGGCTGCACATCCCGCGCAGTGATGACCTTCCGAAAGTGCTTTCGATTTATGGTCGGGGTTTAAGTGTTCGTCGGGTAAATCTACTAAAGACGGTTAGGCACTTTTTCTTATTTTGAATGGCATCACTTTTTTTTTGTTCGTCAGACCTTTCTCGATGCCACGACATCTGTCAATTTTATCTTTTTTGTGTTTTTCCCTAATTTATTTGTGCCATTCGAATTGGAGAATCAGTTTACTCGGGAGCGATTGACACTTCGAAACATTAACATTGAGCATAATTCGTGGCTGTTTGAGCGGGGACCAATCGCACGAAATGTGCCACAATGGGCCAAATGGAAGGCAGAAGCATTGGAAACATACGAAGCAGAGGAATGGAATATGTTTTCTATTTTTGCCGATCGTACTTTTATTGGGTAAAAGCCTTCGAATTGCCTATTTCATTTTTAATTTAAAAAAAAATTCAGCCCTTTGTCGCCTACCGCCGGCACAAGCTAAGACAACTGAAAATACCATGAAAGCGGAGATTGATCGCCATTTGCGAACTTTGATCTGATTATGATGCCGTCCTGAGAATACTTGTTGCTTAAATATCAAATTCGAAAACACCTCTTAAAATCGTAAATTTAAAATAATTTATTTCGCTTGATCGAAATTGTCCGAATCTCTCCTTGATCATTATTGATCATTTATTTGTCCCTCTCAACGCTCTTGTCAACCATTTCCACACCGTCTCCCTTTTGCTTATCACCTCCGGCGAAGACGGCACTTTCCCAGCCGCTTCCCCCTCCATCCGCGGCTGTTTCCCGCCGCATAATGCCCTTGGGTTATTGTGCGCCGCGCGAATGGCGCAGACGCGTTCCGTAAGGCACTGCGAGTCGCACTGCGCGTCTTCCCGTCGCGCGTAGTTTCTGAGCATTTTTATACATTTGTGAATTAGTCAGTTCGGGATTCGAAATTATGGCGGCCGGAAGCAAAACTGTTGACTTAACGATTTGGTTGGACATTTCCACTTTCTGGACCATGATTTTTTTTCTTCGTAAGCCAATTTTAACAGACCAATTAGTGGTTCAAAAATTGGCCTGGCTCGGAGTTCGTCGGTCCATCGGAGATTTATACAAGACCCCGAAATTTGACCCACCGATTGAATTTGCGTGCCATCGATGGCTCCCGCTCAATTCGTTGTGCCAATGCGTTCCACGCTTCGGCACTCAACTGCTCCAAGCCGTACTCGGATTTGGCCGTGTACAACAACTGCCATCGAGGCTGTTGCTGCTGCTCGTCCACAATGGCGGACAAATTTAGAAAATAATTCTGCAAAAATTAGGCCGTTTATTGTAGCCGACAGTCCTTCCCATTTTGGGTCTTAAAACTGCCAAAAATTATACTCCGTTTGTTTCCGCGCAGAATATACAATTTGACCAGTCATAAAGTTCGAATTTCGTATCCAAAAATATCCCATGGCAAAACATTTGTAATAATGGTATGATTTATGCCTGGTCGCATGGACCACCACCTCAATGTCGAGAATGTGCCCATCATGAGGGCTGGCAATGTACACGCGGTAGGCCGGGTTCAGCCCGACAAAAGTGGTCACGCTGGGCGCAACGTACGCCATGGACAGCACACGCGAGCTGGCGTTGTTCATGTCCTCGTAGAACAGGCGGAACGAACTTTTTTTTAAAATTATTTAATCAAATTAAATGAAATAAATACTCGCTGTGCGTATGGCCGAAGAATTGGGCGGCAATTGTGCTCGCAAAACTGTAACAGTTTTTGCATTATATTTTTTGATTTGGACATTGACTGAGCATGGCATTTCCATGGATATACGAACGGAAATATGGGACAAAATGCAAGTGCCCTCGGGGTGGAATTAGAACCCACGCAAAGGCATTCTTCCACTGCGCTATTTTTTAAACTTTTCAATCGGAGGCTCACCGATTGACAATACGGTAATAGTTACGCTGCCAACTCTCCAGGCATTCCTTGTCCCCGGGCGGAATGTGTGCCAAAATGTACACGGACTGTGTGAAAAGGAGGAAAATAAATCGGCAAGCAAATTAATAATGCCGCAAATAATGCAATAATTGGACATTTTTTGGAATTTAATTAATTGGTTGGCAGCCGAACTAATTGCCCCCAAACACTCACTTCATTTTCTTTCTCTGCTGTCCATAGTTGGTCGACCAGCCACGTCAAAGAGCCGTCCGGATCAGTCTGATTGATGTACATAAACCTGAGACGAAACTGGTGGCACTCTCTGCTGATCAGAGTCATTCAAGAAAATCGATCTGTTCTTGATCAATTTCCATTTTTGGGGATTGGGCCTTTTCAATCGGATGCAAATTTAAATTCGAACAAAATGGAAAGTTTTGGCATGAAATTGATGGCGAATTGATCGCTGCTCCTTCCCCCACTCACAAATTGGTCTTCTCACAGTATCCGTTGTTCAGCGCGATCAGTCTCAGCCCGGGCCAAATCGGTACCATATAAGAGCCTCGACTGGATGGATTTTGACACTTTATTCCAAAATCTGTTTTTGATTTTAACTAAATGGCGCTGCGCTCCGCCGCCTTTGGCAGTCGTGCAGCAGTTTGTCGCACGGCATTAAGCATTGCGCGGTACATCCATTGGGGCCGAAACCGATCGGGCACAAAATGCGGCGCGAACGCGTTGACCGGCACGCCCTCGTGGTTGCCAAGTGTCCAAAAGACAGGCACATCGGCAAAGTGCCGACTCAGGAGGGCGGACAGCGTGTCCAACTGGGACAAATGGCTGGCACGAGAATAGGCTATAAATTTAACGAAATTTCAAAAAAACAAAAAAAACCGCGTACCCCAATCGCGATGATGCATGTAATCGCCGGAAAGGAACACAAAATCTATCTGAAAGTTTTCATTCGACAAATCACAAGCCCACCCAAAAACGGAAGCATTTAAGCCTCGGGAAATTTATGGCATTATGCCAAAAAATCAAATCAAAACGACCTCATGTGAACGCTGGATATGTTGCAGCATATTTTCCACAGTACGAAGCTAAAAATTGGCTTGCTTTAATAAATTAAATTTGTTTGCAAATATTTTTGTCAATTTATTTTTCAATTAAATTTTTTAAATAATTTTTAAAAACGTCTAACGGTGATTTGTTTTGTCAGTAGCAAAACATCCTTACCGGAATGTCACAGTTTGCCAATGTGCCCCATTTTCCAGCTGGTTTTCGCACTTTGGATTTTTGTCCTAAATTCAATTTAAGATTAAAAAGCCGTCCGAATTGCTTGAGGGCAATGCCGAATCCGCCCTCCGGCGTGTGCCGTACCCGTCCGATTCACACAGCACACCGGCTCTGCACAGTCCGCCTCCGCCCCGGGCGAATAGTCGCGGTCAAAGTGCAAGTCGCTGAGCTGCAAAATGCGCAGGGGCCGTGCCGGTGGGAACAAATTAGTGCGATCCGTAGACGAATTGCTTTTGGGTGGCAACGGCACCAACCTTCGAGTGAAAGAATTAATTCTGTCCGGTCAGGAAACCGGGATTATCCCTTTTTTAATCCCGATCCCAGGACCCGGTGGATTTGTCGTGGTTTTAGTCCTCTGTATTGGGAATCCAAGGAAAAAGAATGCATAGAATCAAAAAAATTCGATTTTTGGTAAATGTAAACCGGTAATTACGGTTACCGAAACTCCCAAAATCCGATTTTCGGTAACGATAATTTACCTTACCTTACCAAACACTAATTTAGCACCCAAATTTATTTAAATTTTAATGGAATGAAAAAAAGCCCCCCACATGACAGCCGTTGGCGCTTAATAACCGACCAATTCGTGCCGAATGGATCAAACGGCGTGCCACAGTCGGCCACCAGCAGAGCGCACAGTTGGCCGGGATTGAACACAAGCTGACCCAACACGTAGAGGAATTCGTCCCGAAATTGGGCTGTTATGCCGTCGCAAACGAACGAATCCGTATCAGCAAAGTGACGGCACACAAAATCGGCCACACCCAAAATTTGATCGGACGTCGCATTGCTCTGAATTTTTGGAGACAATAGTGTCGCTGATCAACGCTTTAACAGAGGTCCAAAATAAGCGGTCGCCACTGATCAGCTGACCTCAAAAGGACCCAAACCATTTATCGATCGATTAGAGTCGCTGATCAGAACGATCAATCAATAAATACTAGTTCCATCCTTTCACATCCAATCTCACTTCGTACAAAAGTCGGAGCAGTTCGACGCCGCCACGGCACCCGTAGCATTTCCAAGGAAAAGCTAAGTTTTTTAAATTTACCATGCAAAAAGCTTGGCTTTTTTAACCATATGATGGCGGGACAAATAAAGCTGATGTGATCAGCAGCAGAAGGCTGCCTATTTGTGGGAAAATGCCATTTAGTGGCCCAAATGCCATCATTTTTGTATCGGCAGACAAACGAAGGACTGAACGGATTTTCGGGATAAAAAATTCCGGCGGTGGAGCGAACGGTTTAAATATACAAACAAATTGTCCACTTTATATAAAGCGGATTTCGTGGCTTTTACGGGCTGTGGAAGTTGATAAGAAAGTAAAAGATTATTATTCAGGGAAATGTAAAAATAAAATAAATTTATAATTTATATATATTTAATTCGAATATTATTTATGGGCATTGACAGTACGTAAGGCAGAACAACAATGAACAATGAAGTTAGTGATTGAAAGCATCTCAAAAAGGTATTTATGTCCAAAAAAGGACTAAAAATTAACCATTTTTCGATTTCGTTTTTTGACCTTTTTAAACTCAATTAACTCTTCCTTGAAGTTAGCTCCAGAGCTTCGAGAGCTTTAGAAATAAAGCCCCCCTCCGAATTAAATTTTTTTGATAATACTAAAATAAAAAATTTTAAATAAAATAATAATGAAAAGAAGGAAATAAACAAAAATAATTAATTTCTTATTACTAAGTATAAATATAACTAAAAATAAATCTAATAATTACATCGGTATGTTAAATTTAAAATGTAAAATATTATTAAAAAAACAAGCATATTCATAAATATTCACTTAAAATGTGTACTTAATTAAAAAATTAACATATTAAACAAAAATTACCAATAAAAATTAAATTAATAAAGAATAAAAATACAAAATAAAATTAAACAGGTAATAATTAAAATAAATAAATAATAAGTATTTAAAATAAATAAATACTAATATATTTTTATTACCAACTAAAATATTTACAAATAAAACAGGATAAATATTAATAAAAAATGGAAATTTAAAAAAAATGTGAACCTATTTTCGACAAAAACCTGTGTTTTTAATCTTTCGAAAATTTTTTTTCAACCTTGAGATAAATTAGTGTTAAAAACTACGAAAATTTTAAAGGACTTTTGACGAAAATGGACCAAAATATCTTCAATTTTTGTCATATTTTATTTTAAAAACATTGAAAGTTAGAGGCCCCCACTGAAATAGGCCCCCCCCCCCTGAAATAAAGCCCCCTTTTGAGAAGGGTTGAAAGTTAGAGCCCCCGGGGGCTTTATTTTAAGAATTACGGTAAATCTGAAGAAAGTTACAAACTTTCGGACCATTCGACCTTCGGTCGGGCCGATTGCGCCGCACTGTTTATGTCACATGCATTTTTCCTATTTAATCAAATAAATAATTTTAAATGTAAAGAAAATTGCTTTTTGCTGCCATTGAATTTTTGTTTATATGTTAAAGAATTCATGCTAAACTTCTGCGTCATGAACTGATAACAATTTTAATGGAATTTTGGTCAAATTTGATTAAAAAAAAAGAATCAGCGGCATGACCGAAAAACCAATGGATAATATGCACTGATCGATTACGCGAAAATGGGGGAAATACATTGGTTTTCGATCATTTTGTGGGGCTCGTGCCGAGAATCGCCTGTCTCCGAAAACATCAATATCGGTCGGATTTCATTTGAAATCTCGTGAACAATTTGTCCCATTCATATGACTGGCCAGCAGAAAACCAACCATTTATTAATCTAGCCGCCCAATTGCATCACACATTTATACGAATAAACACTAATGGGCCATCCATTTTTATTCGCCTACGGCTGCCCCCGGCTAACAGCAACTGACGCCGCGGTGTCAAGTTCATTCTTATGCACATACCGTAATTCCTAAAATAAAGCCCCCGGGGGCTCTAACTTTCAACCCCCCTCAAAAGGGGGGCTTTATTTCAGGGGGGGGGGCTCTACTTCAG
>JAKKIK010001059.1:0-19808 GCA_024500135.1 Heterodera carotae | reverse complement strand
TTTTTTTTTTTTGTTTTTTTCTCCCCCCCCCCTCCCCCCATACTCAAAAATTTGTTTTTTTTTTTGTTTTTAACCTCCAAAATTAAAACAGTTTGGTTCACTTGTTTAAATAAATTCAAAAAATTTCGTGCCCCCCAATGCTCACAGTTTCTTCCAAAGCCAAATTTGCTCAAACAGGTGAAAAGCGGTGATAAATATGTTGTTTAATTGTTTTTGACCTTTTTTACAGTGAACAATTGGCCTAAAAAATGGTGTCAGCCCTACTCGCCGATGGACAACTCGCCGATGGACAACTCGACGAAGGACAACTCGCCGATGGACAACTCGCCGAAGAAGACAACTCACCGAAGGACAACTCGCCGATAGTCCAATTTTTTGGTCTATGACTTCTTATTGTCGGTTAATTCCTACAACCTTAGTATTATTCGAAAGATCTTGGTGTTTAGAAACTATGAACAAGCAAAAGTTAAGAGATTAAAAAATAAATAATGAAGTTATAAATTATTATGCGTTAAAATTCACAAAAACGATTCTTTCCAGTTTACAAAGCATAACTTATTCGATAATTTTTTTATCTCTTAACTTTTGCTTACGTATAGCTTCTAAACACGAAGCTCTTTCGAATAAGACAAAGTTTGTAGAAATTAGGCGACATTAAGAAGTTATAGAACAAAAATTGGACTATCGGCGAGTTGTCCTTCGGTGAGTTGTCTCCTTCGGCGAGTTGTCTATCGGCGAGTTGTCCTTCGTCGAGTTGTCCATCGGCGAGTTGTCCATCGGCGAGTAGGCACTACGCCTAAAAAATTGCCGGGTTTTTTGCCGGGTTATTTTTTTTCAAAAATTTTTTTGTTGGCGCCTGTCGGCACCGCCAGACCCATCGCCTTTGTACCGGAACCGAGTCCCGGGTACCGGGGTCAAATACCGAGTACCGGGGTCGAATACCGAGTACCGGGGTCGAACACCGGTACCGAGACAATATCTTTTTAGGGATTTTAATAGGGCACTGATCACGAACTGACATTTATTTCAACTAAACCCCGGACCCAAGTACTACAGTCTCAGTATAGATTCATGTTTTTATCAGCATCACTGAAAATGACGAAGCACATTTTCCAATTTGAATTATGAAAAATTCGACCAAATGTTCGAGTTCGGGTCCAGGGTTCGGAAATTGGTTGGAATGAATGTTCGATTCGTGATCCGTCCCAATTAAAACCCCTAAAAAAGATGTTTTTTAATGCAAAAAAAAATTTTATGTCGGGTAAAGTATATAAATAGTACTTTTTTGGTTTTCAACGGGCACTAATACCAAGTTTGTATGGCTAGATAGCAAAAAGCTGACCACTTTTCCTTGGAATAAGTTGCCTATCCATGATATACCACACCACGAATATTGAGTGATATATTTAAGGTTATCGTTTGCAATACCATGATTTAAACAAATAATTTCAGCATTTAACATGACGGCGTCCAAGTCGAACAAAAAGGCAGCCGTTTGTTCTATTCCAGCTTATTGTCTGCGGGGAATTGGCTGTCGCCATGTAATAGTTGCTGGCGGGGGAGGAAGTGCGAAGACTGGTGTGCCGAACCAAATTCAAGCGAGTTTTTACAATTTAACAAGCAAGTCATAGTGGTGGTTCGATAGCGCTTGAAATTGCCAAAAACGAACAAAAATCGGCATATATGTTTGTCGGTTTCATTTTTAAACCCATTCAAAACATATTTTCGGAAGTTTCTGTGCTGCTGATTTTGAATTCGACATTCATTGGCCTAAATTCGAACCCCAAACCACGAACAAAAAATGAAGTTCGAATTTATATAAATGAATTTTATGTCTCTTGGCAACAAGAACTGCTGATATACTATAATTAAGTATAATCTTGAACCAATTCATTGTGATTACCGTTAATGTTAAATGGGTAATAGTAAAGCTGGTGCTCCATATTATTTGAAAAAAATTTTCAAATTTTGAAATTAGCTTAAACATGTTTCCGGTGGTTTTCAGGGTCGCTGATTACGAATATGACTTTTTCGACTAATGCCGAACCCCGGACCAAATTCGAACAAAAAATCGAACTTTAAAATTTTTCAAAATTGGTTTTATCATCTTAAAATGTATAAAATGGACGCTAGCTACATATTGTTATTTCCCGAGTTTATGATATTCAAGCAAGTGTTTAGGCGATAAAACTGATTTTTGAAAAATTTTAAAGTTCGAATTTGAGTACGGGGTTCGGAATTGGGCGAAATGGATGCCGGAATCGTGTTCAGCGAGCCTGAAATGTTTTAAGCTATTTTCAAAATATGGGGCACCAGCTTTACTATTACCGTTAAATGAATAAATTATAAAATTTAACAGTTTCGTAAAAGAATTTTCGACTATTTGGGGTTCGGAATTAGGCCAAATGATCCGGATTCGGGATCAGCCGAAATGAATTTGTAAAAATATGAATTTTCGACTTTGGTTCAGAGATTCGGAAATTTTCCAAATGAATGTCGGATTCGTGATCAGCATCCCAGAAAATGCTTTTTTAATTAGAAAATTTTATCACCCTAAGCTATATAAGTGCCTTTTAAAGGGCAACAAGGTGCTTCTCCTTATTTAATTGTTCTCACATGGATAAATAAGCTATCGGATGCCCTCCACATCCTTTGATCGTGCTGGTGGCCAGCTAGTGCCTTGTTGCCTTTTCTAAATTCGGGGCTGTATAACGCGAAAGTACCCATTTTGGCACTTGTCTAGTTTAGCAAGCAATCTTAAAATAAATAAGTGCCGAAAACTCTATGATGTCTTTACAGTAAATAAATGTTTAGATTTTTTTGCTCGGGTACGACAGCATTTTTGATCTCAAAAAAGGGAAGTTTGAGTGCTCCAATCAGATAGGTGCTCGGCTGAGTGGCGTTATCGACACAGGCCAATTTGCCACCATGAACATGGATTGCATTGCGGTGTCGGATGAACTGTACAATGGTCAATTTCTAATCGTGGCTGGGCAAGACGAGGTATAGTTTTTACTGGGTTCCGTTTGGTCTTAGACAGGATGTCATATTCAGGCAAGAGATGCACGAAACTTGAAAAAAAAAATCTCGAAATGAAAAAAAAAATTGGCCGACGAAACACGATACGAAATGGCAAACTCACGAAACTGAATAGTGTGATTTTTTGGGTAGCAGCAATTCAAATTAATCCAATTTCTTCGATACTTCGCGTTGTTTTTTAACTTCAGTCACTTTTTCGGGAAAAATTAAAAAATAGTTGATTTTTTAGGAAAAAGAGGGCAAAACCCAAGTAATTAATTGACACATTGCAATTTTGGCCGAATAACGGCGCCGAATTCAAATTTTCATTTAAAAATCCTTCTTTTGGTTTGTTTTTTTTGTGTCGAAACACGAAATTAAACCGGTTAAGAAATTTTTCTAGACGAAAAAAATCGGCCTAATTTTTTTGACGAAATGAAACTGACTGATTTTACGAAACGCCCAAAAAAACACAAATTCTTGAAACGAAAAGTTTTGTGTATCTCTGATTGGGGCGGGGGAGCTTAGAGCTGTGTAAATTTCTGTAAAGTTCAATTTGTAATTTGAGTGATTCCATCTAGCTCTCGTCTATATTGTAATTCTTTTTGGTTGTTTGATTATCCGTCGGGTGTCCAAATTCAAATCCATAAATTGTCACACAATCTCTTGCGAAATAATAACTTGTTTCGTTTGTCGGTTTAGTTTTGTGCGCTGTATGAAACGAAACATTTCTCTTTGTCTGCACTGGACGGTGCGCCGGATCTTGGACGTCATTTGGAGACTCCGTCGAGTTTGTCGTTCCATTTTCAAGAATTACTTCGAATCGAGACGGACAAACACCCGGGCGATGATTCTTACCAGGTTATTTAATGAAGGTTGTCAAAACTACTTTGTATTCCCTTCCCTTCCTTTCTTAAGAAGTGTGTCCGACTTTTTCGAGCTGGTTCCGATCATAGTTCACCTCTTAAAATGGTCACAGCCGGCACTGACGGATATGTGCGAGTCTGGTCCATTGCAAATGTGCTTAAGAATATTCGAATTCGGAAAAAATTCGATCAAAACACTTTTGTTGGGAACCAACAATCGGACAGTGTGCCTATTTTGCGTGATGTTATGCCTGAACTTGAGATTTGCACTGGGAGTGTCTCTGTTGATGACATAGACGTTTCACCCTTAGGCGATATTCTCGCCACCGTTTTGGCAGATCAGATGGTCCTGTGGGATTTGAGTGCCTTCGGGAAACGATTGGCTGATATTCCGACAAGTGAAAATGCAAGCCAACGGGCACTTTCAAACAAATTTAAAGTCCTAACGAAAGCTCCTCCACCGCCCAAATTTTTTCGCTTGCAGGCTCGGTCATTGCGCTTTATCAAAAATGGAACCGTTTCGGGCTTTGTGACGGCGCACAATCAGCGAATTCGGAACTCAACGGAACTCTCATATTTGTGTCTTTGGGTGTTTGACAGACAGAAAGGGAATTGCCGTATTATCAGAACGAAAATGGCGTGCAAAGAGGTGAAAGGCGCAGTGGATTGTGCCTATGTTTTATTTTTTCCCCTCGAGTTCGAATCCTCGACTATGTAATAATCGGAACAGGACGATTTCCCGCCGGTACAATTTCCCACCAGGCAAAAAATTTGGTACTTGTCCCTTTTGCGACCATTCAAAGTACACGCAAAGAGGACTTGAGGGGAGAAGGAGGGAAATGGTATTTATAACATAATTTGCCGTACAAAACCATTTCATGATGGCCGATTGGTCTGTGTTTCCGTTTCTGCCTCTATGTGTGGTGTGGGTTCAAAACCCGAGTGCTGAAAATCTTTTCGTGACTTTTCTCTCCATTTTTTATGCCAGCTAATATGTACATAAATGTTAAAATTTATCTTAGCTTTTAAACTTTTTAATAAATTTTACGTGGCATTTTGCCGCCTTTATCAAATTTTTGGGCAAATTTACTTGACAAAATCCGCTTAAAATTGTCAAAAATTTCCTGGCGGCGCCTATCGCACCGCCAGCCCCCCCCCCCATAACAAGTTTGTTGTTCAAGTCCAATGCCCAAAAAAATGTTAGCGGTGAGTGATATTCATTTTTAACCAAATTTTTTGAAAACACGTATTTGAAACGCTGAAATGCTCCTCTTTTTACATAAAGCTGTCCCAAAGTTCAAAATAATTAAATTTCGTAAAAAATTTGCTTTATCTGATTTTTGTTGACAAAATTTTACTTGTTTATGGTCTTTATCAGATCAGTAATCACTTTTTTCAGTATTGTTACCATTTTTGGTCTTTTTATGGTATTTTATGCGATTAAGGATTATCTTTTTTTCATTTTCACAAAATATTTTGATTTTTAAAAATCCCGGCCGGGATCCCGGGTTTTTTCGTCAAAATCCCGGGTTTTTTGATGGATTGGGATTTTGGCCGGGATCCCGCCCGGTCACTTTTTTGAAATCCCGGACCCGGTCACGGGTTTTTTGATTTCGCCGGTCACTAGTTGCGAGCGCCTGGTTAATGTCGGACCGAAGGCCCGACATCAGGCGCGAGCAACCCGGAGCGAGCGAGCGGCGTCCCACCTACTGGCCGCCGTAGTCGAGTGTGCGCTGGTTTTTAGCGCAATAATTCATGATCAGTGCCCTAAATTACCCTAGAAACGTTTTTTTAAGTTTCATGGGTGGTTGCAAAAGGGATAAATATCAAATATTTTTGCCAGGCGGGAAATTGTAGCGGCGGAAAAAAGGGGTGCACCGGTAATATATTTTGAATTAATACACCTCTTTTGTGAGGGCAGGCCCTTAATCAGCAGCATAGCCCAAAAATTCGAAAAATTTCCTTCGTTGTCAAATCCGGAGTTCGTAATTAAGCGAAATTTACAATGAATTCGAGGTGTGCACCTCGTTTCCTCACACCCCCCCCCCCCCGCCGCCCCTCCACCGAAGCGTTTTCCCCGAGTGTAGACTACCAGTTCGAAGGAAACGGTTTAAATGTCAAACAAAAATACCGAACACTCGGAGGCAGAGTTGTGTGTATGTCTAAGAAAACAACAAATGTCAGAATGTTCGAATGTCGAAAAAAGATCGTAACTTTTTTAATCTCGACCTATTCGAACAAAATTGTCTCGCCAATCGAAGCACCTCATTTATCTTAAGGTATGCTTAAGAAAAAGCTTAGCGATTCAACACGGTTAAAAAAGCTAAGGTCTAAAAAACGCAAAGAATTGTTGGGCAATTCGACACTCGAACATTCCTTTATTCCATTCGCAATTCGACCAAATGGCTCAACCTGTCTAAATTGCTCGGTATTTTTTGGGTGTGGTTCGACATTCAGACCGTTCGAGCTTAGGTCTGGTAGCCGTTGGGGGGGGGGGGGGGAGGAAACGAGCTGTTCCGGAATTCGAGGGCACTGCTCCCTGCCGTTTCCCCTCCGCTGTGCCGTTGCCCTTATAAAACAACGTTCGCTTTCAGTCATTGTCTTGCTTGGAGCTTAGTGAATGCGGTAGCTTCACCGTCGTCGGAACGATGGGCGGAAGTGTCGCTCTCTTCGACACGCATTCGCTCTCTCTCTTGTGTTTTCTCCGCGAAACTCACAACTCTTTCGTCACTGCTCTTTCTTTTTTGCCTCAGCGGTCGTGCGACGTCAAAGATTTGGGCCGAATTGGAGGCTTGGGCGTGCACAATTCACCGACGAGGCGATGCTTTTTGCCAGGGATTTGTGCCGATTATCGATGTGCCGTTGTATCAGTGAGCGTTGACCGAACGATTCAGGCAATTTATTGGCAAACTGAATGTGCCACCACTGACGAGTGAAATTCCCTTTTCAGGTTCACCGTTTTCCGTTTCCTACACAAAACTCTCTCAGCGCTTTCCTTTTCCATTTATCCCTTTTTGCGTCTGCTCTCTATGCTCTTTTGTGGGCCCTTCTTACGTAATTTGCATAACAAATTGTAATGTAATTTAACGCTATATGTGATGTCATTGATTGATTACCTTTCACAATGTTGGGATTTTACTGCTGCCAGTCAATTTCGTCGATGTGTCGTTTCGCCGACAACCAAAAAAATTCATTTCGTTCACATTTTTAAATTTTCTTTAAAATCGTAAAGAGAAAGGTTCTTTGAATCTCCTGACTTATCCGGGGGATTTTTAAAACGGTCGAATCCTGACAATTTTGTTATCATTCGAAAGCTCTTGATGAGCTAAGTCTAAAAATCAGAGGATGAAGTCGATCCGATTTCATTAAACCACTTTTTAAACCGGTTTAAAGGTAAAAAATGAGCAAAACCCAACCCAAACACATTTAATTCCTAGCAATTTGGTATCAATCGACAGATCTCGACGAGACAAATCTATCTAGATCAGATTCAATTTGATCTAAAGCCATCTGAACCCAGGCCAACTGAGTCCCAGTGGAAAATGGACTTTTCAGTACCATGATCAAAACAGCAAAAAATAAATAAATAAGCATTATTAAACAATTCAAATTCTGAACCCAGGCCAACTGAGTCCCAGTGGAAAATGGACTTTTCAGTACCGTGATCAAAACAGCAAAAAATAAATAAATAAGCATTATTAAACAATTCAAATTATTGCGCTAAAAACCAGCGCACACTCGACTACGGCGGCCAGTAGGTGGGGCGCCGCTCGCTCGCTCCGGGTTGCTCGCACCTGATGTCGGGCCTTCGGCCCTACATTAACCAGGCGCTCGCAACCCTTCGCTCGCTCGGGCGCCCCACTACTTGCTCCGTCTTCGCATGCTCCTTTTTGCGTTTAAATCTGTCATTAAGCATCCTCTAACTGCTGTTTTGATCATTGGTACTGAAAAATCCACTTTTCACTGGGACTCAGTTGGCCATTGTTCAGATGGCTTCGGATCGAGTTGATTCTGATCTAGATCGATTTGTCTCGTTGAGAGCTATCGATTGATATTAAATTTGTCAGGAAATGAATGTGTTTGGTTGCTTTTTGGTCATTTTTTACCCATTTTTCACAACTTTAAACCGGTTCAAAAAGTGGTTTAATGAAGTCGGATCGACTTCATCCTCTGATTTTTAGACTTAGATCATCAAGAGCTTTCGAATGATACCAAAATTGTCAGGATTCGACCGTTTTAAAAATCCCCCGGATAAGTCAGGAGTGCCGGTCTTTTACCTTTGCACATTGTGTGCCGACAAAATACCGGCCCAAAAAAAGACAAAATCCCGACACAAAAAAGGTTCTTGTAGCCGTATAACACCCTCCCCCAATTAAAACTCATTACAAGGGTATTTGAGGGTGCTGATCACGAATCGGCTATCAGTTTTTGCACACCTTATCAATATATCAGTATCAGTGATTTTCATACTTGGGTACTTATAGGTTCTGTTACCCCCTTCAAAAGAAATTTGTACATTCATAGTTTGGGGTTCATCGGGTCACCACTGATCACGAATATGATGTTTGTTTTGACACATTTAAACATTGTTTAACACAGCGTTTCGATTTTGGGCTCCAACGACAATAAAGATTTGAATCGTGGCCTAGTGGTCCGTGCGCTTGTCACCAAAAATGACTTGCAAATTTACATGAAGTTCGAATCCCTTCAGTGGCAATTGTTTTTTAAATTTTTGTATTCTACGAACTGTCTTAATTTGCTTCATCCTCAATCATTTCTTACATTTTTGGTATCATTCGAAAGATCTAATTGAGGAGAAGCTCATTAATGCAAAATAGAAGCAAATCAACGCACAAAGCAAAAGTTAAAAGATTATTTAGACAATGGTTTTCTGTGATTTTTATCTCGAAAAATCAAAATATAACTCAAAAAAATTAAAATATCATTAGATGCGCAATTTTGTTTTCTATCGATGATCAAAATTTGAAGAAAATCTGACATTAGACAAAAAAATTTGACATTGCGAGGTGTGAGATGGTATTTTTATCAATTAATAAAAACAGAGATAAAGAAATAGAACGCCAAAATGAGAGGAAAAGATTTTTGTATTTTTCTCTGGCATTCTCTATTTATTGTCACACATCTCGTTTTTCGATACGCTGTGTTAATTATTACTAATTGCATTTGAGCATATGATTTTGTCGCAATGTCAACAGTCTATTTTGCCTTGCCTTTTTTTCATTTATATTGATACAAAGTTCTAATTTAGCTGCAAAAATTCTCTTGCAACAAAAATGCTTCGTCCGTTGAACATTAATGTGGCGAATAACACTCCCGTCGCCCACGGGATGAATATCGGCCGAACACCCAAAAAATTAGAAGGGACGGCCGAGCAATTGAAGTATCAGGGAAGAAAGCCGAAAAATGATAACGGTGAGAAAATGTGGCAACAAAAGGGAAAGGACCATCCGTCGAATTTGAATCGAAAGAAGAAAGAGGGAGAGAACGAAGTGAAGGGGCCGAACAGCGCCGACGGCCTTATGAAAGCGATGGGGGACAGAGACGCGGAGATGCGCTTCACTTATCTTCCGCTTAAGGGTTTGTTGTTTTGCTTTCTTTGAAAAAGCGTTTGAATTTTGTTGAGCCGAGCGTTAACAGATTGAGTTTGGTTAATGCTCGGATTCGACAAAAAGATGGCTCAATTCAATCCCGCAGCGGTAATTAATGTATGATTAGTTATTTATCGAATTTCGACTTTTTGTTCGAATTTGGGTTCGGAATTAGGCGAGATGGATGTCGTACTCACGACAGAGTTTTTCTGTTTCACGGCGAACGAAATTTTTTCCCGTCTCCGAAAAATGAATGGGTTAATTTTTTTTAATGTCCATTTTTATTATCCAATTTTTCTATTGTTGTTTTAATGATTAAGCATCAAAACTGCGTTTATATGGTTAAATTGCCGAGGGGGTACTAATGGGGAATAAGTTATTTATTTCATTCAACCATTATTTAGATAAATATGAGGGCACTTTTGTTCGCGAGTCGCATCTCGAGGGATTTATCGCGTTGGAAGATGATTTTCCCAAAACGGAACACAAGCACGGCGACCAAATCATCGATATCATTGCAGATTTTGTGAATGAGAATGTCTTGATGTGATTTAATTTTACAGTCAATGTTTTTTTATTTACTTAACGCATCCATCTCAGTTTTTGAGTTATTGTCCGTTTCGATTCATTCTGAGTTTTCTCCATTCCATCTCAGAATTACTCATAAATTGTATGTATAATTTGTTTGGATAACAACAAAGTCGGAAAGAATGCTTTTTGTCAACTTTTGTTCCGCTGATCATTAGTCAAAAACTTTTGCCGGGAAAACCCGGCATTTGCCGGGTTTTAGTGGTCCGTGCCTGCGGGTTTTTTTGAAGTTGCCGGGTTTCCTGTTTTTCACTCATTTATAAAAATTTTATTAAAATTTCGTTCAATTTTTGCCTTCGTTTGCCTTAAAATGTCACTATTTTTTCCAAAAATTTTCCTAGGGGCGCCTATCGCCACCGCCGCACCCTTCCCATACGCAAAAATTTGGTTTTCGTTTTCACAACTACTTTTTTTCATTGCCAAATTTGCTAAAACAGTTGAAAATTGGTGATAAATAAGTTGTTTAAATGTTTTTTGACGTTTTTTACAGTGAACAATTGGCCTAAAAAAAATGCCGGGTTTTTGAAAATTTTTGCCGGATATTGCAACTGGTTTGCCGAGTTTGGCGATGGTCCCCCTGACTCAATCCTCAAAATGTAAATTGAGAAGGCCGCCGTCCCGTCCCTCTCGTCAATGGCAATGACGCGGCGGCTTTGTCCAATCTGTGAGGACGTTCAGCGTTGACCGCCGCCCTCAAATTCATTCCATTTTCAAATTGTTGGTTTGGATTTAAATCCGTCGTTCATAAGACTCCATGATTTGCGAGTTGAGCTACATATATGCGAATTGGCACCGCACACGAAAACACAAAATTTGGGAAAATATCGGTTATAGGTCCCAGACTCCAAATCACCTAAAACCACTTTTTTAGGGTTTCTTTGGTGCTAAAAACGATAGAACAACCAAAATTTTTTAACCGGTTTTTGAACCGGTTAAAAAGTCCGTTTTTCACTGGGACTCAGTAGGCCAGTGCTCAAATGACTTCGGATCGAGTTGAATCTGATCTAGATCAATTTGTCTCGTCGCGAGTCTGTCGATTGATACCAAATTTGCCAGGAAATGAATGTGTTTGGGCTGGTTTTTGGTCCTTTTCCTACCCATTTTTCACAACTTTAAATCGGTTCAAAAACCGGTTTAAAGGCAGAGCGACAAAAATTTTTTGATTGTTCTATCGTTTTTAGCACCTAAGAAAACCTATAAAAGTGGTTTTAGGTGATTTGGAGTCTGGGACCTATAACCGATATTTTCCCAAATTTAAATAAATAGTTTAGAACACAAAATATCTTGGTCAGTTCCGGTTCTCGGTCGGTTTTTTTCGTTTGAAAAGCGAGACCGAAAAAACCGATCAGTCCGATCTTTAGAATGTTCCGTAATTCGTTGCCATTGGTCAAAAATGGCAAAACAGTGAAAGTCTGTTCCAAATACGATCAAACAATGTCAGACAACAAATTGATAAATGATTTGCTGCTTAATTCACGATTTGAAAGATTGCAGAACAAATTTGATTTGTCCTTTCATGAGAAAGTTTTGCATTGATTTTTCCCCATAATCGAATAGATAAATTGGACTATTTTTGTAAGAGGGGAGGAGGGAATCGTTGACGAGAAAGGAGGAGGAGGGGAAGAAATTGGGGGAGGGGGGGGGGAGGACAAATCATCACATCATTCATTCATTCATTCACTTTTGTGTCACCCAACCGCTGCTGCCTGCCGCCATTCTTCTTCTTCTTCCGTCTGTCTGTTGTTCGTTCCCCCGTCCTCTTCTTCTGATGCCCATTTGTGGCCCACCTCCCCCCTATTCCGAGACGGTGTCCCCCCCACCGACGGTGTCCCTCCCCTCTTCTGCTAATGCATCATCCCCCGACCAAGCTGAGCCTCGCGCCCCAATTTGGACGGTCTATTCACAGGGACCAATCGAAAGTAAGTCCTTTCTCTGCTCTAACTTTGCCCAATGGCATCCGTCCAAGTTGTTTGGCCTCCGAGCTATGCAGAGAGTCAGCGGGTCGACGGATCCGGCACAAACTGCACCTCCGGGCAAAATTGCCCTCGACATTCGCGGGGCAATGCCAACGGCATACCTATTACAACAAATTTGGGTGTTCTGCGCTCGTCGTCCTTCTCTTTTACCACGCCTGGATCAAACAGAAATTGGCCAAGAAACAGAGATTGTGCCACGGCACAAATGGGGCCGAGAACGGCATCCAACTCAGCAGCAGCAGAAGAGGAAGCGCATTTAGTAAGTCCATGGGCTGACAAAGTCCGCGACGTTTTCCTCTCATTGCTGACGCGCGTGTTACTCATCTTTCTGTTTATTGTCTTCACACGAATTTTGATCGCACAACTATCACCAAATGAGGAGTAAAAGCACTGTTCCTTTTTTTCGCAAATTGTAAAAAACAATATTTCGCAAAAAAAAATTTCTCGGGTCGACCGTCTGTTATTTGCTGCGAATGCCCAACTTATTTTCTCTTCACTCTACACTAGTGATGTAAGCAAATCAGAAAAAATCCGCAATTCGGCCCAAAAGTCTGGTTATATTATCCCTGATTTATACATATTGCCGGTTTCACGCAAAATGTTGAATAATAAATAAATAAATAAATATTAGAAATGTTTGCTTTGTTCCCTTTCCCTCCCGCCGATTGAATGCGTCAGAGGGCAAAACTCAGCAACAGAAAATCTAACACAAACAGCAAAAAGACGGCCCCCACAAAGTCGGCCTTTCTGCCAAAATTGTCCCATTTGCTAAGGCGGCCAATGCCAATGAAAGGAGGCGACGGAATTGAGCAGGCGGAGGAAGAGACGGGCAAAGGGAACGGCGGAGGCACTTTAGGCGGCGAGGGGGGCAATGGAAGCGCAGCCGAAGACGCCAAAGACGACGACAACGGCCAATGCCAACGGCCAGGGGACGGCACCACGGCGCTGAAAACAACGAATTTAATCAAGTCAGCGAGTTAGGCCCAATAGAGTTTGGTCAAGATGTGGGCATTGGTCGTGGGTTCGAACCCGCATGGAATTTCGGACCCGGGCTTTGAAAAAAAAACAAACAAAGCGGGAAAGTATCGAATTTGAACCCAATGTCACTGACCAATTGCAAGCGCTTTGTGTCTGATCGATGGTGCCCAAAAATGCCAAACATTGATGTGCCCTTCCGCCCCCACAGTTTCTCTCACAGCAATAAATGAACAACGCGCAATGCTGGCGATTTGCCTGAAGAGGTCACCGACCAATTAATTGGAGGGGAAGAAACGGCGGGTGAC
This sequence comes from Heterodera carotae, assembly GCA_024500135.1. NCBI lineage: Eukaryota > Metazoa > Nematoda > Chromadorea > Rhabditida > Heteroderidae > Heterodera > Heterodera carotae. The sequence continues at coordinate 6,468 of JAKKIK010001059.1, read as the reverse complement.
TGAAAGCTGAAAGGGGGGGGGGGGACTCCCGGAGTTTTGGACACCGAAAATTGGACACAAATGGAAAATTGGACACTGAAAGAAAAATTATCCGATCATTTTTGGTCTGCATGTTGATCAGGGGTGAAACGCAATTGCGGATTGCGTTTACGGGTTGCGTGCTTTTCAAAAAAATTTCCGTCGGCGCCTATCGGCGCCGCGGATCCCCGCCTTAACAAGCAAAATTTTCTCGGGTTGGCCTCGTTTTTTTAAAAAGAAACACAAAAATTGCAAAAAATCTCTAGGCAGCGCATACCGGCACCGCCGACAATCCCTCTCTATACGCGAAAATTTTTATGGCTGAACCCCAGTTAAAGCGAAAATTTTTTTTTTTAATTGCGTGTTGCGGATTGCGTGAGATTGCGTGCTTTTTGGCGGTTGCGGATTGCGTTTGCGTAAATTTTTTTTGGAATTGCGTTTGCGTGAAAAAATTTTTCGATTGCGTGCATCCCTGATGTTGATGTGATAATTGAATGATGATAATGATAATATTGAGTGAAAAGTTGGGAAGTGTTAAAATGGATTGGCTAAAGAAAGACAAAAGCTCAAAAAATTTCGGCAAATATGGTGAAGTTTCTTTCTAAGAGCTGTTTACATGGATTTGCACCAGGGATGAAAGCAGATGCCGAAAATGAATGTCTGGAATTCGGTTTTATCCCTGATTGTTAAATATATTGCCTTTTATAAGCAACTAGAGCATCACTTTTTCAGTAAACCATCCAATGCTAATGTTTTCCATTTTTGTTAAATTTATTTTCGTTTGTTTTTAAAAACTAAATTTTAGTGTCCAATTTTCCTGTGTCCAACTTACCTTCGGTGTCCATTTTTCCGCTTGGTGTCCATTTTTCCGCTTGGTGTCCATTTTTCTGGTGTGGACACCAAAGGGAGGACAATTCGGAAGCGCCACGCCAATTTCGGAAGAACGTGCCAACTTTTTGGGTTGGATAAAAACCAAATAACAATGAAAAACTGCCCAAGAAGAAAAAATGGAATAAAACAATGGCACCGCAATAAGAAAATATTATGCGTTTGGTAATACATTTACCATAATTGTATTCTTGGTAGAAAAGGCCAACCATAAGCCACATAAGGGCTAGGAAGCGGTAAAGGATAGTTTTTACTGTGGGCCGTTTTCAGTTACACCCCACCCCCCTTTGCCCCCCTCCCTTTCCCCCACTCCGTTCCCCACTGCTCCCCCTGCTCCGCCCCTCCCTTTGCCTCCACCCTTTGCCCCCCCCCCTTCGCCCCTGCTTCCCCCCTTTGCCGCCCCCTGCCCCCCCCCCCCCCTCCTCCCAACCGAGGGAGAACCTGCAAAAGGCAGTGGCCTGTGAAGTTGGCAGAAGGGACCGAGGAGCACAAAGATGGGCAGGCGAAATGGAAGAGCATAAGGCATTTGGACAATAAAAAGAAGCGGCGAACGGCGAGCATTTTTTGAATTGAAATGCTTTGGCAGTGCCTTTTCCTTCTCATCAGTATCACAAAAAGGGATTAGTGGAAGTGGGAAAGCAGCAAAAATTAGTCGGCAGAAGATGTTCATTGGCATTGGCATTTAAATTGCTATGGGCCAATTGTCAAAGTGCAAATGTCAGGGCGCAATTGTCTGGCGTGCAAAAGTCGAGGGAGGGGTGAAAAGAAAAGGGGAACTGAAAGTGGGAAAGGAGGTGAAAGAGGAAAAGGAAGAGGAGATGAAAGAGGAATTGGAAGTGAAATAGGAGAAGGAAGAGAAAGTGAAAGAGGAAAAGTAAGAGGAGGTGAAAGAGGAAGAGGAAGTGAAAGGGGAAGAGGGAGTGAAATAGAAAAAGGAAGAGGTGAAAGAGGAAAAGGAGGAGGAGATGAAAGAGGAATTGGAAGTGAAATATGAAAAAGGAAGAGAAAGTGGAAGAGGAAAAGGAGGAGGATATGAAAGAGGAATTGGAAGTGAAATAGGAAAAGGAAGAGAAAGTGGAAGAGGAAAATGAGGTGAAAGAGGAGATGAAAGAGGAATTGGAAGTGAAATAGGAAAAGGAAGAGAAAGTGAAAGAGGAAAATGAGGTGAAAGAGGAGATGAAAGAGGAATTGGAAGTGAAATAGGAAAAGGAAGAGAAAGTGGAAGAGGAAAAGGAAGAGGAAAGCTAACAAATAAGAACAGTCAAATGACCTTAACCGCCTTTGAGAAGAGAAAGAATATTGGGGTCGCACTCACAATACAAATACACACAGAAGCGAAGGAATGGTGGCAGTATTTAAGTGAGACCCATCGGCGAATGAATGAGAGTAACAACGGACAGACGCCCTCCCCCCCCCCCCCCCCAATTTCACATCCATCGACTGAAAGATATATCGGAAGGCATACGACAGGAGGGATAAGATCCGATCCGCTAGATAGAATTTTCTCATCATTTGAATTGTCCAGAAAAGAAATTGCGTTTCAAACCGGCTAAATTATACCATTGGTTCCGGCCCATTCAAAAAGTGTCACGGTTTAAAAGCACCTAAATTAATTTAAAGGACTTTATAAAGCACAAATTGCAGTCAAAAGACACGCGGACAAAAGAACCGACGAGCAAAATATGAAATGAAAAAAACTGAATGTCTCAAAGCACTAAAATATCAATGCATTTGTTCTTTTGGGAAGTCCTAGCGGTGAACAAATAAACAAATGAACTAAAACAGACTGATAGCTAACATTCTGCATAAATAAATGACTACAATACTCAATAATAGTTTTTAGATTACCCGCCCCAATATTTGGTAACTCGCACCCCCGCGGGACTGGCATTTAGTTCTTTACCGGGCACAGACTTTTCTTTAGAACTTCAAATTTTAAGAGCTATTGCAAAGACATTGACTTACCAAAACCCCGAAAAGTATAATTTTAAAGTGTTAAACTGAGTGAGTTTGATGGGTCGTGCTGTTCTGATGTGTCAAAAATCCACTTTTCAAACACAAATTTTTTGGATCACCTTTTATGGGGCATAACTCTTCTTACGACCATCGAAGTTAAGCCTATGGTACCATTCAGAAGCTAGCTATAGGTATCTCTGTTAGTCTGCCTTTAGAGCAAAAAATTTAATTGACTTATAAAAAAGTTAGCCCTCAAAAATAAGGATTTTTGGGCAAATTCGGTGTTTCTCAATCTTTTTAAGAGCTTTCGAATGATACCAAGAATGCTCCATTTGGTTTATTCTAAGAACAGTTAGGAATGCAAGAAAATGCCGGGGGTGCGAGTTTTTGCCGAAATGTTCCCCGTGCGTTTTCGGCTCGGTACCAAATACTGGGGCGGATAATCTAAAAACTATTATTGAGTATTGTAGTCATTTATGCATGTTAGCTCAGGGGTACGATCTGGAAATTTTCAAAATCATCCAGTCCAAAAAATCAGATTTTGGGCTCAAAAATCAGAACATTACCTAAAATTGTTGCGCAGCAATAGTATATCAATTTATTCAAGTAAATGAGTATCAAATGCCACATTTTAGATTACATATGACATTTTGAGTAATTTTTCGGACTTTAAAACAAAAAAATCAAAATTTCTTTGGGTGGGGAGGGGAGGCAGAAAAAATTTCGAAAAAATTAGGTAAATTTGTTAACAGAATTTGTTCCTTTTTTCACGTCTTATTTTCATTTTTGAAGGCAAAAATTGAAAGATTTTTGAAGCCAAAAATTGCAATTTTCTTTGGGGTCACAAAAATAAGACACAAAATAAGACCAAAAAGCAGAAATCGTTAAGAGGAATTGACCCGGCGGTGCTTTATGAACCGCCGGGAAAATTTTTTTTGAATCTTTAAGTGAATCATGTTAAGATTTTGCGGACTCGTTCAGTTGAGTCCCCCCGATTGAGTCCCACCGATTGAGTCCCGGCTCGATTGAGTCCCGGCTCGATTGAGTCCCGGCTCGATTGAGCCCCCCCGATTGAGTCCCATAAGTGGGAGGAAGGGCAAACAAAATCAACATCGAACAATTTATTAAACAATTTGGTACTTTCCTTTTATGAGATCACATCCCGGACCCGAATTCGAAGCCTTCCAAATCACATACAAATATGTCAAGCGTAGTCGTTAGCGCTCTTCCAGCGGAGTTTTCCCTCTCCAGACTCCCATTTCGACAGTAAGGAAATTTCGACAATGGGTTTTTATTCGTTTGAATTGTCATTGATGAATATCGAGTGTAGCGGTAGGGGTCCCATCCGATCAATCCCCCGTAAGCATATTGATTATAGTGTGAATAAATCAGGATACGTTGCTGATCGGAAAGATCCCCTTTCCCCAGCAGGACATTTTCGGGAGTCCCGAGGGACGTTGCCCCAGGTTGGTGTTAAGCCTTTTGTCCCGGAGTGACTGATGATACACAAGTGCTTTTTACATGAGTGTGATAAATGTGGTCACTCTCCTCCTTGTGCCCAGGGGCCAATCACAATTATGGGCAATGGAGTCCTAACAATAAAGCACAAAACAACATTCATCCCGGACCCGCCATTTTCGCCCCGAAATTTGTATTCTCCGATCAGCGGCGGCTGCGAAGATGGCTCCTCACCAAACGATTGGTGTCCGCCATGGTCGCTGTCGCGCCGCCGTTCGGCGTTGTTGCCGACTTTTCTTGGGACAAATAGCTCAGCCGCGGGTGCTGCTGCTCATCGTCCGGCGACTTGGTGCGCTGACTGAGCTTCTCGTCAGTGTCTTGCCGATTGGCCAACTTTTCGTCTTTGATTTTTTTTTGCGAAATCGTCCGCTTTTGAATTTAGGTCCTTCTCCGTTTATTCTGTCCCACCAATTTTCGTCTTAACCCTAAAAGTAAAATTCATAAATTTGGTCATAAATCCCCCCACCCCCTCCTCAGTATCATCTGCCATTTAATCTCCCCCTTAGCATCGAAAGATTTAAGCAGCATTCATTTTGTGTATTAGCGGGATAAAACACTTCGAAGAATGTAAACTAATTGGTGCTCAGTTTTCATGATGCTGTTGCCTGTCTCAGCTTCTCATGCCGCCTCTTCCCGCCGCTTGCCTCCCGCCAGGGCGGCCGTATCCTCAAGGGGGGGGGGCATGGGGTATGTACCTCCCCGCCCCTCCCACCAGACCCAAATCCTGGATACGTCCCTGCCTCTTCCTCTTCCTCTTCCCCCCCTTAGTCCCCTGCCGAGCAATTATTGATATTTTAGGCAATTAAATAGGTTTATTGTGTCCATCCTTTCCCTCAATGCTTAATTAATATGTCCATCCTTCCTTTTAGGATTTTTTTCATTTTGTCTTTCCACTCTTTTTTCTTCAACTTTATTATGAAAAATCCAAACTTTGTTGGCCCTAATTGGTGTCTTCCGTTTGAATAAATGGCCTCATTTATTTTCAATAAGTGACTTTGGAGTAAATGCTTAAAGAAAAGAGAGAAAAAACCGTCGGGAAAATCAACAACTGTGCTGCAGCAAGCCAATGGGCGTAAAGCGAAGGAACGGAATTTTTTTGGGGAGGGCGAGGGAATGGCAAAATGATGCCGGCGGGTGGAGGCAATGGATGAATCAGTCACTTTGGTTATAGGCATTGATTGGATGGATCAGTCACTTTGGTTATAGGCATTGATTGGATGGATCAGTCAATTTGGTTATAGGCATTGATTGGATGAATCAGTCACTTTGGTTATAGGCATTGATTGGATGGATCAGTCACTTTGTTATAGGCATTGATTGGATGGATCAGTCACTTTGTTATAGGCATTGATTGGATGGATCAGTCACTTTGGTTATAGGCATTGGATGGATGGATCAGTCTCTTTTTCTATCAATTTATTTAGCCCCTCACCCCGCTATCAGTGTGATTGAAGGAACGAATGTTTTGCCTCCTTTCATTTTTCACATTTTCGCTTTTTTTCTTTGCCTTTTCCGTTAGAATCAATTGAGAAAAAAGCATTTCTCTGTGTGTGTGTGTGTGTGCCCGTTTTCGCCCTTTTTGGCATAATTCAATTGTTCGTTTTCATCGGGCGAATGAATGCTTTGCGGGACTGAGTGCATTGGGATGGGATGGACAGCAAACGGAATCCGCTCAAAAACATTTCCCTCTTCCCTTCCCCCACAGCGTCACAGCGCCTCTCCCTCTTTCAATTCACTCTTCTGAAACATTCCTCGGGCATTTCCCTCGGGGTCAGTTGAAAAATGAGGGGAAAAGGGCAGACGATGGCGAAGTGCACGAACATAAGAAGGAGGAGGAGGAGGAGGAACAAACAGAACCACGGCCAATGGTCTGAAATTATTATTACCCATCCTTTCCCATGCTTAATCCCATCCTTTTTATGGAAAAAGTCTAGAATACTGGTACCTAACCAATTCCGACAAATGATATATCAATCGACTCCGCTTGGTCTGTTGAATGAATATACAAGAATTTTTTGGCGGAAACCACTTTGAACCGGTTTTTGAACCGGTCAAAAGTCGTGAAAAGTGGGTGAGAAATGACTAAAA
>JAKKIK010001058.1:0-19820 GCA_024500135.1 Heterodera carotae | reverse complement strand
ACGATCGTCGCTTTTCCCCGTCCATCAAATGTATTATTTATTATTCATTCTTCAAAAACGCAATGGAAAAGAGTGGAGGAAGGAGGAGAGGAGGGAGTGACTGTTCAAACAAAGATTGGACGAAAGAATGGACAACGACGGCGACGGAGGGTGGCGGAAGAATGGGGACAGACACCGCACTGTGCTTGAGGCTCGGGGGGGGGGGGGCACTGCATTTTGTATCCATTCATTCATCCATTCATTTGATCCACTCAAATGCGCCCTCCACCCAATCGCGCAATTGATCCATTCCTTTTTGATCGGCCATGATCGGTGCCTCTCATCGATCGGCGGATTTGGCCATCCTTCATCGGCACTTGGTTTGTGCCATCCATGCCGACGAAGCGGATGATGCCGTAGACACTCTGCAGGAAGTATGACACTTCAAAAGGCGTATTGTAATATTGCCCTTTCAAATCAGAATGCCGCCCTATCGGTGCTGTGGTGGACCAATTCAGTGTCCCTTCCGGTACCAATACATAAAATTAACCGAATTTACATAGAGATTATCCAAATCCTTCGATGGGTTTTCCCTTTGGATTATCGCCACCATTGGACTTCTGTGCAATGGGCTCAACCTTTTGGTGTTGGCCACATCGGAGGCTCGTCGAATGCCGTCCTGGTCAGTGCCAAATAAATAACGCAGCATTTTGTAATATTACCAATCACCCCACCATCAATTTGAACCCTACCCTCTAATAGAACCCCATCCTCCATTTAAAGCCCCTCTCTAATAGAACTCTTTCCCCATTCTTCCATGCTCATGAATGACATTGTGTCAGTCGACGTCATTTATGTTCTTAGGCATTTGCTTGTCTCGTTGGCATTGTTCGACTCTCTCTTTTTGCTGTTCGCTGTGCTCGAACTCACGCCGACCTCTCTTTTGCCAACCCTTTCTCCCCAATCCTTCCATTTAATTGCTGTCCATACGCGTGCCGTGCTTCTCATCCGAATGTTTGCCTCCACCTTTTACAAAGCATCCATTTTGTTTGTCCAATCAATCAACCATTAAAATTGCCAATATTTACTCAAATGGACAGAATTGTTGTCGCATTTAATGTGGAACGATATTTGTGCGTTTGTCGTCCCCTTTGGGCCCATAGGGCGCGCCTTTTGGTCGGCGGGGGAAAAGCATTGGCTGTCGTCGGAGGAGCATTGGGTTTGGGAATGGTGTGCAGTATTCAATGGTAAACGAAAGTTTGCATTGAGGGGGGTTGTAATTAAAGTATTTTCGAATTATTTTTGGCCTTTGGCATGGACTGTCGTCGAATGTGCGGAGGAAAGTGCCCCACGCCAAATGGGCGGCGGCGACGGCAATCCGTTGACGGTGCCCATTTTTATTTTTCTGATAAAAGTGTCTATCCAATTAAAAGGTGGTGGTGACCATACGACAATCGCAAACACTCCAAGTCAGTCATTCAGAGGAGGGGGAACGAGTGACAGACTCTGCCCATTTCAGGAAGGGGATAGGGATTTCATATGGTCGCTGATCATTTATTCTGGCAACCATTTCATCCAATTCCTAACCCGGACTCAAATTCAAACAAAAAGTCGAAAAGGGCTGAGAATGATTGGATAAATTGGCGAATGAATGAATGCCATTCATAAAGCAAAATTCACAACGATTCTCCTAAAGTCCTAAACTTTGAAGGCATATTTCCGTCTGATGGATTGGCTGTGCCTGCTTCTGTTTAACTTGGCACCCATTCTCCTCCTCGCCGTCCTCAACTTTCAACTCGTTTTCACCCTCCGGCGCATTGTTCGTCGCGATTCGTCCGCTTCCACCGGCACCACAACAACCGTTTCCGCCGTCGCTGTCGTCGACGAGGGGGGCGCCGTTGCGGTTGTAAATTGTGTTAATTTGTCCAATTTAATTTTTTGTTTGTTTGTTGTTCAGCAGCAGCAACTGCTCGAAGAAGGCCATGCCCAACCCATTCAGCAGCAGCAGCAACAGCAAAGACTGAATGCAAATGCGATGCTTTTTGCGGTTGTGCTTCTGCTTTTCGTCTGCATTGGACCCCAAGTGCCGGCTCGTCTCCTCTACGAATGGTAAGCGCAGGGATTTCGGAGGATAATTTTTTTGGTCGTTCAAAGGCACGGCCACTATTATCACATTGGCACCGTGCTGTACACGTGCCTCAGTCAGCAGTTGGTGTTTCTGAATGCCTCTCTCAACTTCTGTGTGTACTGTCTCGTCTCGCGTCGTTACCGTTCACTTTTGCGCGACACCGTCGCGCGTTTGCTTCGGCATTGTTACCCGCGCACGAAGCGCAATTTTGTGACGAAATTTAATCTATGCCGCAGGCGAAATTATCAACAGCAGAAGCACAGCAGTTCAAGCAGTACAGCTGGAGAAGAACAAAGTCGGGTCGAGGAGCATCGGCAGACGGCACATACAGTGACCACAATACCGTTGCTGGAGATGAACATCGGCATGGCCAAAACGGAAGCCAACATATGATCGTCGACCATTGGCAAAGATATTTACTTATTTATTGCATTGGGCCCTTAATTCAAAAGACACTTAACTTTGTTATCCCCGGATTGGTCGTCGATCTCATCAGAAAATCTCATATCAGAGGAGAATAAACACAGATAACAAAGCAAACGACATAATAATGTATTGCAATTTATTATTATCGGCTTTCATTGACATCAATAAATGATTTAATTTACAAGTTACAATAAATGCAAAATTGTCGAATCACTCGTATACAGATGATTATAATTTCCAAATGGTGGCGAAGATAGACCGAGTCTTTTCCGACCATCCAACGCAAGTCAGTCCAATAGTCCGATCATTTGGGTGGACGATGTGCCAACCGTTGAGGGAGCGGCTGAAGAGGCACCGTTGGAAACGGCACCAATTTGGATGGTGACATTTTCAATGGGCGGCTCATCGAATTTGCTCTCGCGTACAGACCGGAGGGAGGAGGAACGGGAACCGTGGCGTTTGGAGATAGCGGCAGAGCGCCGATGAGTGAACTGATCGAACATGGAATTGCGGTGGGGGGAAGCCCAGAAAATGGAGAAGACGGACAGCAGCAACAGCTCGGCAATGATGCAGAAGTTACAAATGACTGAATAAAGTGTCAATCAATCAATTGCGCATTATGCCATGGGAAGGGGCTAAGCCCGTAACCAGAAAAAATTTTCGGGGGGAGCGGGAGGCTCTGTCAAAAAGTTATTTCACAAAAACGTAGTCTACAAGCGGCCCGGTGTGATATACAATATTTGTTCAATTATGTAGGGATAACGATCAAATATGTAAAAAAGATATCCTATGACAAAAAATAGAATAATTAATTACCAGTAGATTAGAAAATAATTTATGAAAAAATAAAATATTTTTCTTTTTCGAAAAATCATTTGGCCTTTTCTTGGCATTTGTACACTTACAACGGGCATTGTCCTGCGGAGAAAGCAAAGCGGCGCAGTGAATGACGCCAAAGCGAAGTAGAATATTTTGGAAAAGGAAGGGTTGTTGCGCGGTGAAAAAAAACAGTCCAAAGTCGACGAGACGAAAAATTCCTCCAAATCCGAAACGGGCCAATTCCTCCTGAAATGCCAGATTAAACTGATGAACAAAAAAAAATGTAAAAAATATCAAGCAAAAAATCGGAAATATTAAAGCAAAAACAAACGGACGGAAGTGATGCGGGCCAAAGTGTGAACGCCAAAAATAGCCATCAGAAGAGAGGCGACAGTAGCGAGGTCGAAAAGTTGAAGCCACCTGAAGCGCAAATAAACAAGGAGTGGTCAACACCGGGGGGTGAGGGAGGGGGGAGGCAATTTCGAGAAAAGTAAAAAGAATAGGGTTGGTTAAAAAGAATTTTGTAATCTTCTAGGCGATGCGGCCAAATTATCGTTAAATTAGAAATTTGCCTACTGGAGAGCGTCTTCTCGAGCCTCCGCAACGACGACCACTTGGCCGAATACGATCAGAACGCGGATGATCGGCGCTTGGAGAACGATCCATTCAAGTCGGGTCAAATTAATTCTGAAGAAAACTCCAAATAATGCAAGTAATTGAAATGGTCCAAACTCTGTTGGATTCGCCTTAGGTAGACAATAAATAAAGCAGCAAAATGGCGGACCACGAAAATCGATCAGTTTGCCTTTATCGGTAAGCGAAAGAGCCAAAGTGGCACGGCCACCGGACAGCTGAAAAAGAGAAAGCCCCAATGGAAAGTGAGCACAATCTTTGTTCGAAACTTACATGTCGCATCAGTGAAACGAGCACAAAAAGGCACAGAAGAAAATAGAGAAGGCCGAACGAAGAGACGAGCAGTGCGGTACGGGGGCAAAACATGCCGACGAGACAGCAGAAGGTGCACACCTAACAAAGTTTTTCAGGGAAAACATATAATTTTTTTATGGGGGGGGGGGCTGGTTAATGGATAATTATAACCCGGAAAAGATCATTTATGCCCATTATCTTACCTTATAAATGCCTTTTTCAATACGCTGTTTTAAAAATTAATTGTTTTTTTTCGTAGTAAATCGTTTGTCTATTGTGTAGTATTGAAAAGATCGAGCCAACCGACCAAAGGGTGCCGAAGGCATAGCCGACGGAGGCATACAATAAGTATTCAGTATTGAGTCCGAATGCTCATGTTCAATTCGAGCCGAAACATGAGCAATCTTTTTGTAAGTCCGGGCGTTAAACCCGTATGGCCAAATGGCTAACTTAGGACTTAACAATAAATGTGTTGGGGACGTTCCCAGTAAAAGGATCAGTGCTTACGGGGAACAATGAGATGAGAAGGTAAAGTTTGTTGCGCCGTTGCTCAGAGGAGACGTAGTTGAAGATGTACCACCATTGCAGCAGGGCGAGCAGAAAAACTGTGAAAGTCAGCACACTGCCAACAGAGAGGAGCACAATTTGGAAGGGCTCCAAGTCTTAATTTAATACAAAAAAGCTAATTAAAACCAATTAAATGATAAAATAATGGTAATACCTGCTAAAAACTCTCCGGCTGATGGCGTGTCATTGGTGAATGTTTGATTGAGGCAAGTGCCGTTGATATTTTGTGGAAGAATCAGTGTTTTCAGCCACTCCCAGGCACGGACAACAAAAGCCCAAAAACCGGAGCACATTTTGGGTTAAATAAATGCAAAATTTGATTGAAATACGACAATTTTCTAAAATTGAAAAAATGAATGTGAGCAGAAGCATTTATTTGCAAAGGAAATATAAAAATATAAATTGGTAGCAGCAGCAGATGAATCACGGTGGAGAATGACCATGATGAGTGACTGATTTTGGTGAAAAGAGGGAAACCAATAAGGTAGTCTGTATTTGTGTTCCACTTTAGGTAGAGTTTACTATTAAAAAAATCTAAAAAATAGGTTAAACGATCCGGGATCCAATCTGGGACCGGAAAATTTCAATTTTATAATTTTTACCCCAGTCCCAGTTGAAAATTCGGTTCTAACTTCTAATCCTAGTTTTCCTATTCCCCTTCAATTCCGGTTCTCTTTGTTTTCCCTAACAAATAAAACCTCACATATGTAGTTTTTTTTCAAATTTTGCTTTTAGCGTTATTTTTTAAATTAAATTTCATATTCTTCAGTTGGAAAAATTTTGGTCTTTGGGATCGATCAGTTGGTGTACCATATTTTAGTAAAACGAAATGGTGGCATCTATTTTAACGTTGTAAAACTATTTCACAGAGATAATGAATTTTCTTCAATCAGATTCTTTTTCTTTCATACAAGGACCATTCAAGTAAGAATGAAAGAAAGAAAGTGAAGAGAATGAAATGGGCTAATTTCGACTGAAATTTAGGGAAAAAAATGCTGGACATAGTGCGGCATCGTTTGATCATGACCAATTATCGAAGGAAGCGGAGAATTTCAAGGACAATATTCGGACCCAAAAACAGGTATTAATAAAGAGCATTTATTCTATTAGAGTTAATTCTTTTGAATTAGAAGATTACGGCCGCTGCTGCTGATCAGAATTTGTCGGATGTTTCCCTTTCGGCAAGAGCTTCTCATCTCGAACAAATTGACGGCATTCATTTGGCATTGCGCAAAACGCTTCATGGCCACTTGTCGAAAGGTTTTGAACTTTTAAATGGTGAAATTGATTTTACGAATTCCTTTTCTCAGTAAGCACTATGCACTGGTCTGCTGACTCGCGTTTGCTTCTTTCTGCCTCACAGGACGGGAAAATGGTTAACAGACTGACCGTTTTTTCTTCACTTACCCATATATTATTAATTAACAGATCATTTGGGACTCTCATAAAGCATTCAAGGTAACGTTTGGCTGATTTACAAAAATATTGTTTTTTATTTATTTAAAAATATTTAATTTCCGGCAATTACATCATTGATTGATTGATTGCTGCAGTTGTTTCTGATCCCTCTTCGTTCTGCTTGGGTGATGAGCTGCGCTTACGCTCCCTCCGGCTCTTTCGTCGCGTGCGGTGGTCTGGACAATTTGTGCAGCATTTACTCTCTACACAATGTGTCGGGAAGTGCCTCACTGAGACGCGAATTGTGCGGCCACGACGCCTTTGTTTCGTGCTGTCGTTTCGTCGACAACAAGCAGATCATCACGACAAGCGGAGATCGGAATTGGTTGGATGAAAGCAACGAGAGAGGGCCGGGGGCTGGCTATCATCGAATTTGAACTCCCATTTTAGAGAGGACTGGACCAAACCGAGCCAAATCTTAATTTTAATAGTCCCTCCGAAAATTATCTATCTAAATTTTTACGCACTAAATATTCCAACAGCATTTTGTGGGACATCGAATGCGGACAGAAAGTGCGCACTTTTGCCGGCCACACGGGCGGTGTTATGTGCCTCTCCCTTTTGCTTGGGGCTGCCGCCTTTGTCACGGGCGCGTGCGATAACTCGGCAAAACTGTGGGATTTGCGAGACGGACAATGCAAACACACATTTGCGGGCAATTCTTCAGACATTAACGCAACTGCGGTAATTAAGCCAACAATAGTAATTTGGTCATTCCAATTTTGCCCAAATTAGCCCATTTCCCTTTTAGCTATTCCCAAATGGTTGTGCCTTTGTCACCGGAGCCGACGACGGAACGTGCAAATTGTTTGACCTTCGGGCAGAAAAGTACGAATTGGCCACGTATGGACAACGAAAGCCCAGTTCGGGTGCTGTTTTGTCACTGCCTCCAATTTCCTTTAATTGGATCCCCCCCCCCCATTTAGGCGTGACCAGTCTCGCCTTCTCCAAGTCTGGTCGTCTCCTGTTCGCCGGTTACGATAATTTCAATTGCTCTATTTGGGACTCAATGCGCGTCGAAATGGCAGGTGAGTGAAGTGAAAAATGAAGAGGAGGGATTGTGTTATGTGTCTTGACGTCCCATTTGAAGGAGTGATTTCTTGCCACGACAATCGAATCTCTTGTTTGGGAGTACCCGACGACGGAACTGCGCTTTGCACTGGGTCATGGGACAGTCTGCTGAAGGTGTGGAATTGAACCACCGGTTTTTGCACAACTTTTAGGACAGTCGGAGTGTGTGTATTAAGTCGCTCACTATTCATTATAATACTTATTAGTACACATAATTATACTTCATGCTTTCTTTTACAATCTCTGCCGAAATGCTTATTTTTCGTTATTTGGATTTTAATCCTTATTTACTAGTATTTGTTTCTTTCCTCATATTTACCTAATTCTTTTTCTCATCAATGTCAAGAGTATTTACATTTTCTAATGAGATAAATTGAGGTTGTCGAATTTGGGCGTCGTGTCCAATGCCTTCTCCCTTCCAATCTCGTTCAACGGCCTCCTCTTTAGTCACTCTTTTCTTTTGTCTGTTAGCTTTTCTTTTCTTCACCTATTTTTCTTTTCGCTGACATATTCCACAATCTTTTTGACCATTGTGAACACTTCTTCGCCTGACAGTTTTAATATCGTCTCGTTATTCAATTCTTCAGCTATTATTATTTCTCTCTTACCACTGGGTTCAATCTGTTCGGGTGCAATTGCGAATCCATGGATTTCGCTGAAATTAATCACACTATAATAATTTTTATTAGTGCCATTAAAATGGCAAACCTTTCAACATCTTCGGGTCTCAATTCAACTCCGTAGATGTAAGGTACACCACGATACTTTAATTGGGGTTTAGTTTGGTCAATTTTTGGCAGTTAAATCATACACCTGCCAATAGTCTATGCTCGTACCCGAGGCTGGGTAAAGCAAATCTGCGATGGTGCCAAAGGTGTATTCCGTGCCGGTGTTCTCCCGAATTGAGTCGATAACCAACGCTGCCAGTTTTTGCTAATTGTTGTTTGATTGTTGGGGAATACAACACAAAGTTCAACCTGTTCATCGTGGTTGGACGGTTTCGCGGTGGAAAAGCCCCAAGGGGACAGCACTAATTGGCCGTAACTGTGCAGCGATATGTAGGCCACTAGCCGACTCAGCTCGGGACTCAGATAGTCCTTCACTGCTTTCACTTCCGGCTCACTGAACGGGGCTTGGCCCGGATAAATGTTGGAGCAGGGACTGCGGGAGGCACCGGTCTCTTCAATCGGATATCGACAATTTATGGCATGGATAAGAAGAGGCAGGCCTACCTGCCCAACGGTAGCCCCAATTCCGATTTGCATCTGCACCAACACACCATTTGTGCAGCGTTTCGTTACGTGACCGCGTTTTGCGCCAAAGTCTGTCTCGGCTCATTGAAAAGGCATATCCGTCCGGATTTGCGCAGGGAACGATGACAAATTCGAATTGGCGAAGGACGGAGACATCGATGGACGATGATGGAGATGACGAAGCGGAGGGGAACAGTGGGGATGGATTAGCATCGGACGAATGGCGACGATAATTGTTATGAGGAAGTGGCTTGTTCCAGAGGGAGATCAACTGTAGCAAATGCCGGACTTTTGGGGAGCAAATCCAATTAGCATTATGCTTACTTTGTCGATCAAATAAAGCGCAGCCGCGGGGGCAATCCATTCCCTGTCAAATAGGGGTAATTTTGGGGGGGGGCATAAATAAAATGGAATTACCTGGCATGAACTCCGGCATCGATGTACACCACCTGACGTGGACTGTGCTCATTGCTGTCCTCCCTATGGCCAATCTGTGCACACACATTAAGGCATGCTTTTTGCTGGCAAATTGTTGTTGTTGCTCACCCGAACTGCTAGCAAATCTCGTCCCTCAAAGGTCTTCGTCAGGTTGACCAGTTCAGCCACTTGAGGGTTTTGTGCCACTATTTTGTTCAGATACTGCTCCATCTACGGGAATATTTCTTTTTTTTTAAATTTTTCCATTGTCTTCATTTCTCGTGGCAAACTCACCGCGGAGTACGAATTGTACGTGTTCAGGTCCATCATTGCGTGCTTCCACTTTTGTCGAATTGTCGCCGCCGCGGGGGCTCTTCCGCCGCCGCCGTTTTGGTGCGCCCCGTGCCGCTTTTGCCCCTCGCGCGTCTCCTCTCCGCGCCTTCGTCTCCGTTTCATTCGCCACAATCGCTTCCTTCGGATCATTTCATTCTTCTCACTGTCAATGTCTTTCTGAATATCTTCGCGAAGCAGTTCAACCCGCAACGATTCCCTTTGTGTTGTTCCCTGGCAAAGTGCCGAAATGAATGCTTTTTCGATGGACGGCGCCAATAAAATGTCGGCATTTCTGTGCAAATCATTTGGCAACGTCCAAATGTCCAACAGAGGCGACTGATAGTTCTGCTGCTGTTGGTGACGCAAAAGTGTCATTTGTGCGTTGTCTGTACAAATACTTTGACCAACCGTCGACAGTTCGTTCAGTTTTTGCTCCATTCGTTCCAACCATCGAACAAACTTTTCAGTGCCAACATTCGGTGGCAAATGAACCCGATACAATTTGTACCTAAATTGCGGCGATACAAACAAATATTTCACCGAATTTGGGGGAAACTCCACACTCTGTCGGTTCGTAAAATGGCACTCTGTTCGAACCCTAAATTCAAAAACCCACCCAATTCGTACGGTTCGAACTGATTTTGCTTTACCCGTTATATTTGGCAGAAAATGATGATGTAGAGATAAAGTAGAATATGAAAAAGAACAAGCTGATGCTTTTGTGGCGTCCATTGGGACCCATATGGCGGGTGGCAAAATGAATGGCCAACGATCACTTTTTGGCCATTTCAGCCCGGCACTGATCAGCGACGGAGGAGTTCAAAAATGCAAACAAAAATCTGATAAATGTATTGTGTCTTTTTTGCTTGCCTTGGCTCATTGCCTCCCCACAAATTACCAATTTAGCCAAATGTGTCGATGATAAGGGAAGTGAGGGGAGTAAGGGGCTCTATCAGTAACATTGGAATTTTTGAGCGCTTCAAAGTGTTTGAATGGGCGGGGCGATGGAAATGGACGCTGAAAAATGAATGGGTTTGGCTAAATAATTGTTTTGGGTTCAAGACGAATGGAATTGTCTGGAGAAGTGCGCCTTGGAAGGGACAAAATGCAAAATTGTGACAAAAATGGCATTTGGAAAGCTTTTAAGCTAACTAAACGCGGAATACAATATTTTTCATTATTTTGCCATAACATCTTTAGATGGAATATTTTTTGCTTTGGGAAGAGCGGATCGGATGAATGGAATGGTTGGATCGGCGCAATAGGGCAGGGAGTAACAGCCAACGAAAATGCTCGGCCTCCTCTCAATGTCCCCCTCCCGCTATTCCCCCCCCCCCCCCCCCCCCCCCCCCCTCCCTTTTCCCCCCCCCCCCCCCCCCCCTCTCCATTTGTCCCCCCCCCCCCCCCCCTCCCCCCTCCATCCATTTGTCCCTCTCATACCCTTTTACTAGGGTTGGGCAAAATCGGTTTAAAACTTGTCACCCCGGTTTTCGGTTAGGCCGGTTTTCGGTTTCGATTCGGTTAACCATTCTTGCCCAACCCTACCTTTTACCTTTACTTTAGCTGTTGGCCGATTCATTGACTTTCATGCACATTGAAGCCCCTGCGTCAAACTCTTCGCACTCCTCCGAGGCTCTTCAGCATTATTTTCCGAGGCCATTTCGAGCGAAAAACGCATGGGAAATGTTTTGGAATAATCCGCCGTCCAGTCAACAACAAATTCAAATGAATGAAACAATTGAAAAGGGAGGAGGAACAATTGCGGCAGCAGAAGAAGACAGAGAACGGCGGCGGGGGACGACGGCACGCGCAAAGTCAGCCAAAGCAAATGCGGCACGAAAGGAGCGAAGGCGGCACAACGACGACAATGACAATGACAATGATAAGGATGATGATGATGAACAGGATGGCGATGAGTTAAAACTTCCATTTTTTGAAATTATTTATATATGAAGGCGCTTTTCTAATTTCCGGCTTCAAACATACGAAATGGTCAATAAAAATGCATGCAAAATGCGCTCTCTTGGCAAAGCATTGGGACACCAACAAGAAGAAGAAGAAGAAGAAGCATCCGTTGGGCAACCGAAAGGGACAGAAATGAACAACCAAAAAAGGGAAGCCGAGGCAACGAAGAGGGAAAAGAAAGAGGGGACGGCGGCCAATCAAAAAAAAGGCGACGGCACTTTCAAAGACGCGGGTTGGTGACATGGACAGCAGAAGAATGAACACATGGACCCCTTTCAGAAGTACAAACCGACCAAATAGCCATTGGAGAAGGACAAGAAGCAGAAACGACGACGAATTGTCCATTGGCCGTCTCAGACAAATGCCAGCGACAGAAGAGAAATGAGGACACTGTCAGCAGGTGGGAGTGGACGGATGAATCACAAAGTCAATATCTTCCCTAGCGGGTGGGATTGAAGTTCGGGCAACGCCTTGGAAGAATTTGAATCCCAAATTCGATGTCCCCCCGAATTTCTAAATATAAGACACAATTCCTTTTCACAACAGTGACGGCGGCAGTCCTTCTCCGTTCGCTGTTTTGCTAAAAGGGCACAATCAAAGCCATTTTTGCAACGAGAACAATTCGGTGAGCACACAATTCTGAACAGTTGCTGCTGAAGGTGGCTAACCGACAAATGCTTTTACATTTGCTTTGTTTTTGGTCGGCTTTTTTGGATAAACGAAACGAATCATTCATTAAAAAGCGTATAAAATGTTTTTGAGATCAGAGTTAATAGAATAATTAATTAAAAAAGAGTGATCGTCATTGATCAGTCAATGTTTTGTGGTTGCTTCTGCTGTTCGCCGTCCCTGTCAATTCTTCCATTTGCCGTTTTGCTTTGTCCCTTTTCGTTGTCCCCAACGGCGGCGGCCGTGCCCTTTTCCGCCGGCGGTGCCATTGCCATTGGCACCGGCGACGCTTTTCGCGCGTCGTTTCCCCCAACGACTGAATTTTTATTTGAAGTGCCCCTCCTCGTTGTGCTGCTCATTGCCGTGTAAGAAGAACGGCGTCGATTGGGAAATGAAGCTGCCATTTTGAAATTTAAGCAAAGAAATCCTTCGACAAATTCCCCTCGGCGGGGCTCACCGAGTCGCCCGTGCACTCTTTTTTGGGCAAGTACGAACAGACGTCGACGAAAATGTTTAGATGACAAACAGAAAAGAATGAAATTGGACACTTTGCCAAGGATGACCAATGTACTGCAAATATTGAAAAATAAAATTGAACGGTTATTACACAATGGCCATTCATTCATTCATTCCATGGGTTCACCTTGCGACCAACGTAATATTGTACCAATTTTTTGGTTCCGTCGGCGGCTTAATGCCAAAGCCTTCGATCAGATTAACGACAGCGGATGGACCATTTGTCAAAGTGAACATTGACACGATCCTTTGGGCAAAATATTTTTGACGGAATCCCTCGCGGCGAATTGAAACGGACTCACAAAGTGACCGTCCACGTCACTCTCTGCTCCGTTTTGGAGTGAACGATCTGCTGGGAGAATCCTTCTGAGGAAGAAGTGGACTTTGAGGGTCTGAACAGTGATTTGGTCGTCCAATTAACGGACACTTTTATCCCCCGACTCAATTCTCGGCCCACTTTATCTGTTGAGTGCCAATGTTGTCCAATTCATGTTGGCGACGCCGAAGGGCACAAAGCAACAAAAAGTTTAGTACGGTAAGCAAAATTATGGGGAAAATGACACTGAGAAAGAGAGAAAGAAAAGTAATTGTAAAAGATGCCGATCATTTGTTTGTTTGTTCACCTGATCACCGTGTTTATCAATGTGCTAGCAGACTAAATGGATGGTCAAAATCAAATTTAGGGACTTTGGCATTCAATCCGCTAAACACTTACAATAAATCTGCGGAAATTGGTTGAATAGGGATTGGATTTAGTGGGAAGCCATTGCCTAAAATGAGTCTGATCATCATCAATCAATAAGGATCAGAATGGTAACAAACTCTTGAGTGACCGGTAAACAGATGGATTGAATTTGAGTGCCATTGCAAAAGGCGCGGATCAGACATTTGTGCGAAAAATGCTGGTGGGCGGTGAGGAGGGCGGGCACGACCAAAATGGAGCCCATAAGAAGTGCCATTTTTCGTCTGGGGACATGCCCTCGAGCGAAGAGCGGATTCCGAATTCCCATCAATCGATCGGTACACACTGCAATCACACACCTGCTGATAAATATATATATAAATATATATATCCAGGCAATTAATGACCTCAAACAAATTAATATCTAACAAAAAATAATCCAAAAATGAAACTCAAAACGCAAATTCCAACCAAATGGCCACTGCTGACGCCCAATTGGCGATGGACCTCAAATGGACTTTGGCATTAAAATAAAAGAGACGAAAGAGCGCCAGCGAAGAGAACAGCGAATAATTGGCCAAAACATTGGGCATAAGCTAAACATTTTTGGATTTCACAAGCTTAGCTTAAAACTTGTCAAAGACGGACCAACGAAAGAAAGACAATGTCGGCAAATGCCAACATGGCGAGAAAAGTGTTGGCACGCGAATGCATTTTGGGGTTGAGCAGCACCGTCAGGTTGAGGGCATTGCCGAAGATGCCGAAAAAGACGAGGCCCAGGAACAAATATCGTTGCAGGTACCGCTCGAACTCGGAGCCTTGGTTTATGGCAAAATTGGCACAAATTTGAAAAGATACAAAAAGAAAGCAACGATAAATTTAAGATGGCATTTTGTGCCATTGATTTTGCACTTTCGGCACTGACCGTGCATTTGCATTTGCGTCTCCGTCAAACATTTGAGTTCCCCCGTCGAATTTGATGAGTTGCTGTGGACAATGTTTTTGGTGTTAGCATTCATCAGAAATAATTAATAATTAATTAATTATTATTAGGTCACATAAATAAGTCAAATGGCATAATGAAAATGAGAAGGGATTGAGTGATTCAATGAATGAATTAAGAAGGCACACAAACAAAAAGCGACGAATTGTCAGAAAAATGAAAGTCGGAAGATTGATTGGATTTGGATGGATTGGAATTGGTTTGAACACGGAAAGGAAGCGTCAGCTGATCAGAGTGAATGTTTATGCCCGCCCTCAGAGGGCCGGCGGCGCTAATTGGCCTAAATTAAGCGAAAAGCCATCGGCGGAATTCAAATGCCACCGGGACAAAATATTTGTGTCGATGGCAGGTCATTTGACAAAGCATCGAATGGAATTGAATGGCAGGTCATTTGACAAAGCATCGAATGGAATTGAAAAAGCGGCACACTTTTATTTGGCGCTTTTTCTTTTTCATTGGTCGGACGCTTTTAATGGGCGCTGCCCTTTCGATGGAAAAGTTGGCGCACCGAAAAGGAAAAGCGGCGGCTGCCCCCCCCCCCCCCCGCCCCCCTCTCTCCCCCTCCCGCCCCCCTCTCCTCCCCCGCCCTCTCTCCTCCCCCCGCCCCCTCTCCTCCCCCTCTCTCCTCCTCCCCTCCCCCGCCCCCCTCTCCTCCCCCGCCCTCTCTCCTCCCCCCGCCCCCTCTCTCCCTTTCCCGCCCCCTCTCCTCCACCCCCTCTCTCCTCCTCCCCTCCCCTCCCGCCCCCTCTCCTCCTCCCCCTCTCTCCTCCTCCCCTCCCCCCGCCCCCCTCTCCTCCCCCGCCCTCCCCCCTCCCCCCGCCCCCCTCTCCTCCCCCGCCCTCCCCCCTCCCCCGGCCCCCCTCTCCTCCTCCCCCCGTCCCCCCCTCACCCCGCCCCTTAAAATTGCTTATTCCCTTCCGTCGCTGCCGTTATCAAATTGAGACGACTCTTTTGGGAAGTGGACGAAACGATATGATGATGATGATGATGATGAACACTTCCTTCTTCCGTTCATCCAAAACTTTTAATGAAATAAGGAGTTTAAATTCTGTGCCCAAAAAATAAATAAATGTCCGGGAGCGGGCGGTAAAATTATGCCGCAGGGGAATTAAATTGGGTTTCAATGGCATTTTTGGAAAATAAAAAGAGAAAACGAAGTGAAGTGTGAATTGGCACCAGAGGCAGCACAAACAGTTTGGGGAGCAATTGACTTTTATGAATGAAAAAGGTCACTTATTTCGAAATGCGACAATTCGCCTAAACCGAATTGGGAGAAGTGGAAATATTTTGGAAATTTACGGTCTGTTGGAAATGAGCGGGAGCGGACAATGGACCCGTGAAAAAAGAGGGCGGCGAGAGGGGGCGGGGGGCGGGGGGACCGGGGCGGAAGAATGCCCTCGTACCGACCGAATAAAAATGGTTGGATTGGGGGAGGCGGGGTGGGGGGGGGGAGGGGGCGGAGAGACACACTTTTGGGCAGAGGTTAAATTGCCATAAATTGGCCCTCCCATTGAATTGGCCTTGGAGAATTTCACTTGTGAAAAAGCAAAACAGAGCGCAAGGGAAAAGCCATGATCGAGAAAATGGGAAGGAAATTAGAGGGAGGGAAAATGGGAGAGGAGGGAAGAGGCGAGTAGTGAGAGATACAGTGAAACAGAGAGGCAGTGAAAGAGAGTGAGAGAGGGACACTGAAAGAGAGAGAGAAAGATAGAGAATTGAGAGGCGAGAGAGATGGGAGTGGGAGGGAGAGAGAGGAGAGACAGAGGGAGGGAGAGAGGGAGTGGAGAGAGAGAGAGAGAGTGGAGAGAAAGAGAGAGAGCGGAAGAGAGAGGGAGAGAGAGGGAGGGAGTTAAAATAGAAATTTTTCTTTTTCTTTTCCTCCATCGATTTCATTAAATAAGAATTATCCGAGTGCATTTTTTGGGGATTAAAAAACAATGAAGATTGGCAGCAGCAGTGAGGGGGAGGAGGACACCTTCAAATGGTCAGCGCGAGAGGGAAATGAAATTGAACCCATTCGGAAGGCGGGCGACGGCGAAAGGAGTGGGGGGGGGGGGGAAGGGGGAGGCGGGAGGGGGGCATGGGGGGAGTCGGGAATGGCATTAATTTTGGCCATCTCTGCAAAAGTGGCCTTTCTCGACTCAAATAAAGCAATTATATTTGGCCCATTAAAACCAAAAAAAAAGCGACACACAAAAATGCATTTTTCGAATAAATTGGAAGGACATAAAAAATTGGATTTCTCTTGTCAAAATCCGCGCAAAAAACCCGTTGAAAAAAGAATTTATTTGTTTGGTGAAAATGAAATTCGTTTAAATTTTCACTAGAAGCATTTAATTCTGAAATGAATTTTTATTAAATCGCCTCCCCTTCCTTTCTCTCTCTCTCTTCCCCTCTCTCTTCCTTTCTCTCTCTCTCTTCCCCTCTCTCTTCCTTTCTCTCTCTCTCTCTTCCCCTCTCTCTTTCTTTCTCTCTCTCTGAACTATGACCATTTGCCTCTCCCCGGAGGGGCGATGACAACAAGCCGAATGTATTGTTGTATTATTTAGGGGATAATCCTCGGGTGTAAAATTTGGCAATGGCAATGGGTAAATAAATTAATCTTCTAACGGCGGATGGGAAATGTGAGAGAGAGAGAGAAAGAGAGAGAGAAAGAGAGACCCCATAGAAGGCCAATGTCAGTGGTGGCATTTTTAGTTCGCAAAATGCAACTTTTTAGCAATTATTACTCGGAATCGACAAAAAACAAAAAATTAAGACCAAATATATTTTCATTACAATTCTAAAAAGTAAATGCCAAAATCAAATTCAAATAAAAAAATGAAAGATCGCTTCCGAAAATTCACAGTTCGGCAAAAAGCGGTGGATTAAAGCTCATGGATAAGCACATTATTAATCCGAACAATTACAATAAATGAAATATGTTTTTATTAAGTGAATTTGCCCAGGACTTTTTCATAATTATGAGGGATTATAAGCTTTGAGCTGTTCGGCTTTGTTTTTGTTTTGCGTCTTCGGTTGCACTTTGGCATTTTTGCCATCACAAATGGCACTTTCAGTGAATAGACAGAGTTACACTTATATAATATATAATATATGATGGATGATGGATGATGTGGTGACTCAACTGACTATATCCGTTCATTCATTCGTCAAGGGAAAGGAATAAATGGGAGAAGGGGGCCAAGGGCCTCCCTCCCCCCGGGGGAAGTGAAATGGACATTTGAGAAGCATTCATTTCATTCAATTGCCATAAATTGACAAAATGCCACTTTTGAGAATACATTTAACAATAAAATAGCACAACTGTACACATCCTTCTCTTCTGCTGAACAGTTTGAGCATAAAAATGCATTCATTCGCCCAATTTGTAGCCGAAAAATATTTCCTTCCGAAAGATAAAGCCGGGGGAAACACGCCAAACATGGACAGAATCGGCAAAATGGAATCAACAAAAAGTGAAATCATTCAAAAAGTTTTGACGCCGCCCTATCCCTCACCTCCTTAACCTCATTCACCGTTTGACCAATTCCTTAATTTCATTCCTGTAAGTTGGCCGTGTGACTGTCCTCCTCCCTATTTGTGCCGTCCGTCCCAATTAGTGCGAATACCACTCATCCCCACCCCCTCCCCCATCTTACGCTCCCCTCCCCCCCTCCATTTTACACATACCCCTCACCCCCCCCCCCCCTCCTCCCCCTCCCTCATCTTACGCCTTCCCCCATCTTACGCCTTCCCCCCCCCCCTCTCCCTCCCCCATCTTACGCCTTCCCCCCTCTCTCCCTCCCCCATCTTACGCCTTCCCCCCCCTCCCCCTCCCCCATCTTACTCCTCCCGCTCCCCCTCCCTCCCCCAGCAGCCATCATGTTTCTCCTATATATTCGTTCATCGCCCGCAGCGTATTGCGTTAATAGCCAACTGTCTTAACAAATTAAGCATCGAAGTGTAAACTTTTCCAGAAAGGAAAAGAATGAGGTGAGCGAGGAGAGAATGACCACAAAAAAGATGAAATTGGCTCAATTTGGTTCTTCCATCCGACTTTTGTTGGATTTGTGTCCTTTTGTTCAGCTTTGGCACTTTTTGCATTTCCCTCAAAAGCCTTACATCAACAAAGTTCCGTAAAAGGTCACGCCATTCCCATTCCTTCCTCAAGGGGCATTTCCTTCCGGCAATAAAATGCCATCCACGTCCAATGACTTCCACCTTAATTTTGGCAATTCTATAATGTAAGATCAGAAAAGACGATAATTAATCCACGTTTATTGCTCACAGTTTCAATCAGTCCACCCCTGCGGCTCCCTTCAAATTCAGAGAGTTCCCCCGCGGCATTAAGTCCACTCAGCGCCGCCGTCTCAGTCCCCTAATTGAGTTTGCCGTTGCCTAATTCTCGTCCATCACGTCCTTTTGCCTCCTCCGCTCGTCCGGCTTCTTCTCGTCCCCATCATCCGCTGCTTTTCTCTTCCTTCGACCAATCAATGGACGGCCCCCTCCAAAACTTCTCCGTACTCCGTCCGCCGTCGCCGGTTTTGGACAGATTTTGCCGTCCCGACAACGGCACTTCCTCTCTGCCCGATCCGTCACTGACCAATCTCAAATGGACTTTCCGATGCATTATGGTAAGAACAGAGAGCTAGAGGAAGAGCATGAGAGAGCGAGAGAGAGAGAAAGAGAGAGAGGAAGAGAGAGAGAAGGAAAGAGAGAGAGAGATGGAAAAGAAAGAGAGAGAGAGATATGGGAAAGAGAGAGAGAGAGAGCATGAGGGAGAGAGAGAGAAAGTGTGGCGCGTGATGGCATTTTTGCTTTGAATTGCAATAAATATTTTTGGCACTTCCCAAAGGTGGCTATTTCACTGATCGGAGTCGCAGGGAATGTGCTCAATTTGGTCACTCTGCGCAGTCCATCCCTACGAAATGTGCCGTTTATGTTTATCCGCGCGTTGGCCCTTTTCGACTTGGTCAGTCAAACTCAAATTAAACATTTGCTGTTCCCTTTAAAATAGATTAGTTTGGCTGCCATTCTGTTGCATTTTGTATTGGACTCCGTCCATATCAGTGCAAATCCCATCATTTTTTACGAAGTTTGGGTGCAGGTAAAGCGTCAAAATCTTTTCTTTTTCAAATCGAAAATCGCCCTCAGGACGTTTTGATCAATTCGTTTTTGGTTGCCGGTCTTTATTGTGCTGTTTTGCTTACCATCGAAAGGTTTTATTTTTTATTAAAACAAAAGTTTATCCCAAATTAATTGATCTGAAATAAACTTTCAATATGTCCGTTGTGGTCTAGTGGTTAGGATTTGTGACTCTCACTCACAAGGCCGGGGTTCGATTCCCCGCAACGGAATAAATTTTTTTGCCATATTTAATTTCAGATACTTGCTTATCCGAAATCCATTGACCACCGGCGCCCGGCTTCTCTCAATTGAAAGCACTGTTTTGGTAAAGATTGGCTTTGCTCTTTTGCTCGCGGTTTTACTCCATTCGCCGATGGCCCTCCAAAATAAGGCAAAATGCACGCGGATGGAAGCGGGCAAATGCGTGGGGCATTGGGCGAAGGGAAACAATGTAAGTGGGGGGAGGGATGATCAAAGAATCAATCAAAGACATAGGGG
>JAKKIK010001057.1:0-19827 GCA_024500135.1 Heterodera carotae | reverse complement strand
AGATCAGACAAATGACAAAAGAGGGATAAGGGAGGGATCAGATCAGACAAATGACAAAAGAGGGATAAGGGAGGGATCAGATCAGACAAATGACAGACAAAGTGTTCAGTGATCAGCAGCAGAGACAATTTGTACAGTTATTGCTATTGCTGCTGTTGATGATGATCATTTATTTGGTCAAAGCAAAGAAACACAATTCATTTTATTGGAACAAGAAACAATCGCATTTCATCAGTCGCCAAGTCGCATTTCCTCGGAAGGCGCCGCATAAACGGCGAATTACTAAAGGGAGAGAGAAGTCCGAACAAACGATGGGGGAGAGAGCCGTGGGTCGAGTGGGGGCGGGGGCGACAAGGGTGGAGAGGAGGGATAGGGAGGGAGGGGGGAGGCATAGGGAGGGGGGAGGGGGAGGGGGGGGGGGGAGGGGGGGGGGGGGGGGGGGGGGGGGGGTGCTCATAGAATGAATGAATGAGTGGCGGCATTCCGGACGGATGAAAATGAAGACACTTCCATAAGTGAAGGGGGATGAATGAAAAGAGGGGAATATTAAGATGCTGGCGGTGGTTGGGAAAGGATGAAGAGGAAGTGAGTGGTTGCGGAATGGAAGAATGCCATTTGCCCGCTCCCCGCCTTTCCCTCTCTCTCTTCGCTTGGGAATGAGACTTTTTGACATTTGACATCGTCGGGGTGGGCGCTGTTGATCCCGCCAAATTGATCAGTGAATGATTTACCGGAATGGAAGGAGGAGGCGAGGGGAAAGTGTAAGACAAGCTGAGAATGCGCGGAATGATTGGATGAGAAAAAGGGGGGGAAGGGGAGAGAAAGGGGAGAAAGAGGAAAACGAGGAGAAAGAGGAAAAAGTGGAGAAAGAAAAAAAAGGGGAAGAGGAGGGGATGGGAGAAAGGGGAGAAAGAGGAGGGGATGGGAAAAAAGAGGAGAAAGGAGAGAAAGAGGAAAAAGTGGAGAAAGAAAAGAAAGGGGAGAAAGAGGAAGGGATGGGAGAAAGGGGAGAAAGGAGAGAAAGAGGAGGGGATAGGAGAAAGGGGAGAAAGGAGAGAAAGAGGAGGGGATAAGAGAAAGGGGAGAAAGGAGAGAAAGAGGAGGGGATAGGAAATATTCGCTTTTATTGGGGCGGCGGGGAAATGGCAAATATAAGGCGGGGGGAGGATGTAAACATTGATATTACATATTGTACAATATTTCGGCAAAAAAGACATTTTATTGCCTGTCAAGCGATTGGAGTGGACAAACCGCGCAAATCACTCACTCTTTTCCAAACGCTCGCCAAACATATCAAAAATAGCCCAAACAGCTCTTTTAAATAATATCAATTTTCGCCTTTTTTGTCCAAATTTATGCCGTATAAATAAAAAGGGAGAAAAAGGGACGACTCCGTCCGCTCAAAATTCGGATTTTTCCTTCTGTCTCTTTACTTCCTTCCACCTTAAAGGTGCATTTTTCCAGACCACATCTTTTGAGGTCATGGCGAAGATTTTCGGGATGAAAAAGAGGCGAAAAGTTGGAGGGGGAGGGGGGGAATGGTAAGGGGGGGGAAGGACAATTTTGACACATTTTGTTGCACCTCTTTCCAAGGACGCGGCAAGGAAGGCATTGACTTTGTTTGGATGAAGAGGGAGGAACAAAAATGAAGAAGGGGGATGAAGAGAAAAGATGAATGAAAAGAAGTGGAAGGAAGTCAACCATTTTTGGATGAAGAAGGGGAAGGAACGAACGATTGACGGGATAAATGAGGGGGCATGTGAGGGGACAGGGTAAGGAGAGGAGAGTGGGAGGGGATGGGAGCGATATGGGCAGGCATGGGAGGGGGAGGAGGGGAGGGATATGGGAGGGGGAGGAGAGTGGGAGGGGATGGGAGGGATACGGGAGGGGGAGGAGGGTGGGAGGGGATGGGAGGGATATGGGAGGGGGAGGAGAGTGGGAGGGATAGAAGGAATAGTGTGGGGATGGCGAAAGAGGGAGGCGGTGGGAGGGGGCGGGGGGGATGGGCGGGTCAGTCAATGGAGGAAGAAGACCCCTACTGAAAAGGAAGAAGAACGGATGAACAAAAGACTTTATTCATCTTCGAGGCGAACAATTAAGGCTAATTGTCGTCACGGCTTTCATCAAAAATTCGCGTAGCATATTTCCTTTGCGGGAAACTTTTTGAAAATGTGAAGAAAGGTGCAAAAGAGTGCCCTCGGCCTTTTAAAGAATAAAATGTATTTAATGCACTGATCAGTGATCACTCTCTTTTGCTGTCTGCCATTGTCTTTCTCTGTTTGCTTATCTTCGCGCAAAATAAACAAAACACAGAGACTGATTGAAGAGGAGGAGAAGGGACTGACTGACTGACCATTTGTTGAGGCCAATTCTGATGAGAAAGCACTGAACGGAGTAAAGCGAACGGAACGAATGAATGAAATGAGCGCCGGGGGGGACATAGTAAATTATCGATGGAACTGACCACCACCACCACCACCACCGTCCGACTCTCCCATAGGGATTGACTGACCTTTCCGATATTCCCCCCCCCCCTCCTCCCCAACCGACGCCATCCAATTTCCCGTGAGAGTTGGTTAGGCGGCTTTCCAATATCCTCATATTGGGACTGACCTGACCGCCAAATATTCAGGTGAATGAATGAGAATATATTCGAGGTCATTCTCACTTTCTCCCCGTCTCACAACCACTCCCAACTCGTTGCATTTGCTTGCCAAGCGAATGAGGGAGGAGTTCAAGCGTAGTCCCCATGCCTATGGCCTTCGA
The DNA here is from genome assembly GCA_024500135.1 of Heterodera carotae. Classification (NCBI taxonomy): domain Eukaryota; kingdom Metazoa; phylum Nematoda; class Chromadorea; order Rhabditida; family Heteroderidae; genus Heterodera; species Heterodera carotae. Next base: position 17,061 of record JAKKIK010001057.1, on the reverse strand, counting down.
CGGATTTATCTCTCTCAGCGGCCGGTCGAGGGGAAGAGGTTCCGAAGGTCATCCGTTGCCTCTTCTTCCCTCAGGCAAATCCCACACCTGTGGCTGCTCTCTGCCCGCCCGCCCATCGGCGGAAAACATTTGCCATTGCCATTTGCCATTGCCATTGCCAATGCCATTGCCATTGCCATTCATTCATTCTCCAATTGTCGACATCGTTTCATCCTCCCCAATGAAATGATGCTCAGAAAAATCCGACGGCAACGCCGCGCAACGTTTTGTGAATTGGGCTGCGATTATGGGGGAATGAATGAATGAATGGGGGGGGGGGGGGGCAATTGGTAAACGACGGAATTAAGGAAATGGGCGGCAGGGGCTAAAAGGGTTTGAGCAAAAAGCAAAGCGCCACTGAGTGAGGGGAAAAGAAAAGAGTGGAGGGAATGGATGGCCTCGACGTTCGCTTTTTTGACCATTGAGGTCCTTTGGAAATTATGAGAAGGAAGACAAATGTAAGAAGAATGAACAGAAAAAAGTTGGGGAAGAAAATAATGAAAAGGAAAAGAAAGAGACGAAAAAAGAACAATGCATTCATTCATTCATTTGCAACTCAAATTGGGCAAATAAGCCAAAGGCACAAAAAAGAACGCTCAAAAATGGGCACAAAGTCACCAAAAGCCTCTCTCGCATTCTCTCTCTCTCTCCCTTTCTCGCACTCTCTCTGTCACATTCTCTCTCGCACTCTCTCTCTCACATTCTCTCTCGCACTCTATCTCTCTCTCTCTCTCTCTCCACTGTCTCTCTCTCTCTTTCTTTCGCATTCTATCTGTTCAGTGATTAGCACCAAATCGACTTGACAATACGATGGAAGTCTCGAAAGTCCGTCTCCCGGACAATCCGTCATTAGCCTTCACTCCGCCCACAATTTTCAATCCGATTTTAGCATTGTTGGAATTTTAAGCCGAACCGAAGATTTTACATAGGCCCCGGGGGGACTAAAAATGACAGGCAAAAGTCGTAGACGGATTTTTCTGATCAGATCAAAGGCTGGGGCATTCATAGGTAAGAGGACTCGGGAAGAATCTTTTTCAAAATTAGAGTTTTGAAAGTGAGTCTTTGAGGAAAGAATTATTTATGAAATTCGCGGACAAAAATATCCGCCGGACACACAAATTTATGCCGGCTTAAGACAATGTGACATTCTTCCATTCTCAGCTGCTATGTATCGCCCATTCTCCAGCAGATTATTCAATTGAAAGGGATTTGTTCGTAAATGGTCGGGCGGCTCATTTTTTGGATAATAAATTTCGGAGATTGGCATCGGCAAAATGAATGGGCGAGGTAAAAGTGACCCGAATTCAGTCGAAGCAAAAGTGACGGACGAGAAGCATCAAATCGGCGAGTGGGCAAAGGAATTTGCATTCTCTTCGACCCATTCATTTCCATTGTCTTTTGTTTGTTGGTGCAATTGCTGAAAGCCGTCGCCCCCAAATTCACTTTCAAAGATTAGATTAAAAGTGTTAAAAAGTGAATTTTGGAATTTGTCGTTGATGTGTAAGGGATGTAATGGAATGCCGGGTACTTTTCGGTTATGCCGCACCCCCTGGTTTTAATTTTAGTGTTATTTTTTTCTAATGTAATTTTTATTAATTTTTCAATCCAACGTTATTTACGTGAGTACGTGAACATTTACGTCAAACACGTGAAATTAACTTTTGATCACTTAATTAGAGAAGCACGAAGAAACAAAAAACACAGCGGGACCCACCGACAAATGATCGACAATTACCTTGCGCAATTTTTGTGGCACAGTGAAGTGAAAAGACGTGAAGTGAATTGTGGAAGAATTTGAATTATTGGAACAAACTGCTAAATTTATACCGTCTAAATAATGTTTTATTAATTTCATGTGGTTGACTTGAATGTTCACGTAAATTACGTTTGATTGAAAAAGGAATACAGGATTCGTAATCAGAAAGCTAAAATAACATTAGAAAAATAATAAAATAAAAAATAAAAAATAAAAACCAAGGAGTGCGGCATAACCGAAAAGTACCGAATGCCGAAATTGAAAGTTCGGATTTCAGTTACAATGTCCACCTCAAAAACTCCAAAGCTCAGTTCTGATTTGTTATATTCCAAAATTTTCATTTACCAATACATTTAAGCAATTTTTTAGGGATGGCGCGCAGAATTTGTAAATAATGCCAATTCGAATCGATGGCCGATCAATGCACGCCGATATCATTATTGTAATAACTTATGGCCCATTGTTCTTCTCCCCATCGTCCCCGCCGCTCACTCAAAAATCAGTCACTCATTTCCATTATTTTATCCCCGCAGGTGGCCGGCCATTCACTCATTTCGTTCATTTCATTTCAGTGAATGCTTCGACTCCAATTAAAAAAATATAATTCGGGCTGTGTTTGCCGTTTAGCTCCCCGCCCCCGCCACTCCTTTCCATCCTCCTTCCTTCCTTCCTTTCCTTCTTTCCATCCTCCTCCTCCTTCCTTCCTTTCCTTCTTCCCTCTTTCTTCCTTTCTTCTTTATCCATCATTTTATTCATTTTCCTTTCTTCTCTCATCTCTGTCCCCCCCCCCAAGCGACAATTGCATTGTCCGTCCGTCCCATCAAACAAACCAAACAATTTTTGTATGAATAATGCTGAATACCTGCTGCTCATTCCCATGGCAATGGAGTTGAAACTGAACATTGTAAAAGAACGACCCGTTATTCGATTGGTTTCTTTAAAAGATTTTAAGAAACGCAAATTCTATCGCTTCCTTTGCCAATGTTAAACAAATACACGCCCATTGGTCGGACTATTCTAAATACCCAAAAATGAAATGATAGCATTCATTCGTTGTGAACGAACGATCATTTTGGCAGGTGCAGCAAATTAATTGATTGGTTGGCGGAAGAGGGGGCACGGGGGAGGGAGGAGGGACGGGGGAGCCGGGTGGTGGAGGGGGACAGGGGAGGGGACGGGGGGCAGGGGGAAGGGGGAGGGGGGCACGGGGGAGGGAGGAGGGACGGGGGAGCCGGGTGGGGGGACGGGGGGAGGGGAACGAAGGGGGAAGGGGGAGGGGACGGGGGGAGGGAAGGGGGAGGGGGGCACGGCAATAAATGCCATCGAATGAATGCCAATGAATGCCTTTTGCTGCTAACGATGAGAATCAATATCTCTTCTTCTGCTGGGTCATTTGGAAATGCATTTGAGCTGTTGCTGATGAAAGACGTCCTCCGCTGTTCTGTTCCCCCCTCTTCACAGCATTTGTTCCAAAGAGCAAAAACCACCAAAATGTTCTTTTCTTTTCATTCTCTTCAATTGCTCGACTTTTATTGAGTGTTTTAGGAATTTAAATATATTTCATCAATCTCCGATTTTGATACATTTTGGGCCCAAATTACGACCCCCCCCCCCCTAATGCTTCATTATTCACAATGCTGCATGCATATGAATACATATTGAATCCCGATGTATTCATTTGCTGCTTACGCCAATCAATCAAATGCATTCATTGCCCCCCCCCCCCTTTTTCCGTTCCCAATTTTGGCATTCCCCAACGATCGTCATTTTGCCTAATTCATTTTTTCCGTTTGCTGTCTCTATATAATTGCATTGCTTATATTTTGCCGCCACCTTATAAATTCTCACCTTAGGGGTCGTATTTTTCCTCGGCTTGTTTATGTGCTCTATGGTCTCCTCTCACTGTTCCTTTTCCATACTCTTTACTTTCTTTCATTTATCTCTTTCTTAGCTCCACCAAAAGACCAATAAATGGAAAAAGGGTAAAATGTATGGCAAATGTCCGTTCCAAAAACAATTTTATATTATTTTTGCCATTTTTAATAAAATGCTTTCTCTTTGTATTAATTATTGAATAAAAAGTATATATATTATTCCTCCATTAATTCATTTTTTACCCTTTTTATTTCCAATTGCTTCTCTTCTTAAAATGTATAAGCATCCCACTGAATGTGTTTTGTGCTTGCCAGCAGATTCTTTCCCATCCATTTCTTCTCTCGCCAAGACACCATTTGAATGATCCATTGATTTCCCAGGCTTTTCTCTTCAAATCTTTTCGAAATTATTCCTATTTTTTCGTTTAATTTTACGAAAATTTTACTGCGCCTTTCTTTGTTGCTATTCAACTATGAAAGTGTGAATTTTCGTTTTAATTAAAATTTCATTTTGCCTTTATTTCGGCACTTTTCGCAATTTTTAACTTCTTTTTAGTAGTAATTTGTGGGTTTTTAGCCCATAAAATCCGGAACGGGACATCATAGTTTTTTGGATTTAGAAGCTATTAATAATCAAAAGTTAAGCGTCTAAAAAATACGAATTCTAAGTTGCTGAAAAGTCAGTTTTTTCACGAATTTTTATTTTAAACAGAATTCTGAAAATTTCCACTGGGACAGGGTCTAATCCTGTTGATCCTCTAATTGTGAATTTTTGCTCATATTTTTAAGCACGTTCAATTGCCGTGCTTGTTCTTCATCACAATTTCAATTAATAATTAAATTGAAATTTTTTTATTAAATTAAAATTTTTTTAAATTTTTTTCACCTTCGAGGGCAAACATCGAAGAAAGGGCACATATTATTACTTATTAGGAAATGAGTGACAATTTCACTGATGGCGTCCAATCGTCGTCTTCATTTCAAATTCTTTCGTCATTTAATGATTCTTCTTCTCCAATTCCGCCCAATTCTTCTTCGAGTGTTCACGTGGCGGGTCATTCTCACCACGGGCACAGGGATCGCATTGTGTTCTTTGAAATGGTTATTTTCTTTTGACGACAAATTAAATTTGCGTTCGATTTTTAGCACTTCGAAGAGCACCAAACTCAGCTCACTTTCGCTTTTTGGTTTTTCATAACGATTATCGCAAAAATTGGTAAAGGCCCAAAATAACAAAAATGTTTTGTTGTTTTCTCTTTTCAGCTTTCCATCGGTTTGAGAAAATAAACCGCGTTTTGCCCGATTCGGCACTTTTGCTTGTGCTGGGAAGCATTTTCGGAGGCATTTTGCACGTTTTGTTTCCCGAACATGTAAAGTTTTGATATGGCATTCAACAATTGCTGCAAAATAAAATATTACAGGAAATATATTTGAAGCCGGATTGGTTCTTTCTTTACCTTTTGCCACCGATTGCATTGGAGGCCGGCTACTTTCTACCGAACAAAGAGGCAAGTCAAAAAAAAAGGAAACAACGAAATGGCACTAATTGATCGAAGTGCCGGCCAAATGACATCATTTTATTATCGTCGTTCTATTTTGTATGACGAAGTTCAGTTCTTCAAAAATATTGGCACCATTACAACATATGCAGTGATTGGAACAGTTTGGAATATTGCAGCGACCGGTAAAATGTCCAAAACTTTGTTAATTTTGGGTTTGACCCTACCCTTTTCATTGAAATAGACTAATTTTAAAAACGGACATTTGTCTTCTCGCCCTTTCCCTTCCCCCGAGGGTATCCCTAACCTCCGCAATGGTTTTTGCGATAACCGGAAGCCAGGCAGGGGATTGACAGGGTACGTATTCCCCATACCTAAATCCAGTTTGTTACTTTCCCGCCGGAAACCCAACTTTGAAAGTTAACTTTTTTGTTGCTTTACCAATGTCGTCCCTCCCTGCAGGGCTCACTTTGTACGCCTTCCGCACCTTTTTCCATGGCCATCCCTCGCCCATCGCTCTGTTTCTGTTCGCCACTCTCATCTCCGCCGTCGACCCCGTCGCGGTGATTTGCGTGTTTGAGGAGATCCATGTCAATCAATTGCTGTACATTTGCGTGTTTGGCGAATCTTTGCTGAATGATGCCGTTACCATTGTACGCGGTGTTTCGCTGCCCATTTTTTTAACCATAATAAAAATATCCTTTCCTTTTTAGGTTCTTTACCATACAATGAACGCAATTGCCGGCGTTGGTCCTGAACTTGTGCAATGGAGTGACTATTTTATGGGCCTTTTGGCCTTCCTTTGGGTTTCTATCGGTGGCATTTTGGTCGGCGGACTGTGGGCCGTACTGACGGGAATGGTCACCAAGTCAAAATTCCTTACCCTTGGCAAAGAGCAAATTAAATTGGAGCTTTTAGGACTCAAATTCAACAATTTCGAATAATAAATTAAAATAAATGAACCAATTCAAAATTCGCATTTTTCGTTCGTTTTTGTCTGCCCGCTCAGTGCCATTCTTCCGCGGATGTTTCACTCACTCACTTTCAGATTGGGCAAAGATGTCAGTGTCGTTCAGCCACTCACCTGTCTGCTGTTTCCGTACTTGGCTTATTTAATCGCTGAGTCGTTGGGACTGTCCGGGATTTTGGCGTAAGTGACATGGGCTACACATTTAGTGGTCGCCTTTCCACTCAGAATCGTCGTTTGCGGCATGGGCATGAAGCAGTACATTGTTGGAAACATATCTGAACAGTCGCTGGTCACTATAAATTACTTTATGAAAACGCTCTCTTCGAGGTGAACCAATTGCCGGTCAGAAAAAATATATTAAATGCTTAAAATTTCAGTTGTGAAGCCGTAATTTTTGTCTTTTTGGGCCTTTCGGCAGTTTCTAAAAACCACGACTTGGATTTTATATTCATTTTGGTCACATTGGCCTCGTGTCTCGTCTATCGTTTCATCGGTTTGTTTACTGACAATTATTTTTCTTGAATGTTTCTCTTTCTCATTGTCAGACAAAACAGCCATCAGCAATTTCTTTACTTTAATTTGAATTTGCTTTCTCAGGCGTCGGTGTCCTTACTTATTTGGTAAATAAACGGCGAGTGGAGCGCATTGGCTTGGTTGACCAATTCATTATGGGCTACGGCGGGATTCGCGGTGCCGTTTGCTACGGCTTGGTGATGTCGTTGGACCCGGACACTATCCAATGTCGCAATATGTTGGCTACCACCACAATCATTGTCATCCTTTTCACCGTTTTTGTGCAGGTCCTTTTTTTCTTTTTTTTTGCCTTTTTTAAAATTTCTCTTTTCATTGCTTAGGGCGGTTCCATTGAGAGATTGGTCACTTATCTGAAGGTCAAACAATTTGAAGCACACAAACTGACCGTTTTCGAGATGATCGCGGACAATGTCAGCAGTCATTTGGTCGGCGGAATGGAAAGCATCGCCGGACTACGAGGCGATTATTGGGTCGGATGATTAAATGGCGCATTAACGAATTTTTTAACAATCTAAAAGTGACCGAAATTCAGTTCCGAATGACTCTCGAGCGCTACAACAAAAAGTACATAAAGCCGTTCATTATGCTCAATCCAAATGACAAGGAAATGAAAATTGTCAGGCATAATGAGGAGATTCAGGTAATGCTCAAGACAAAAGCAATAATTGACTTTTGACAGAGCACATTTGACAGGTCAAAGAAGCGGTCATTTACTTGAAAAAGCACGGCTCATTTGCCGGTATGCCAACAGTGCAAAGCAGCAGGGATTTATATGCACAACAACAGCAACAACCGCAACCCAACGGACTTGCCGCGCCGAGGTGAACGAATTCAAACAAATTTACCTTAGATTTCCGTCCCGAAATCTTGATAAAATTTGAAGGCCTTCTCTAATGTTCGATTTTAGAATGAGTTTCACACGTTTGACGGTGCCTCAACGGGCTCTACAAGAGAGCATTCCACGAAATGAATCCGTGGGCACTTTTGTGCGAAACAAATTCGCTGAATTGCAATCGGTCGGTGTCTGTCACACATTGTTTTGTCTCATGATGCTGACTTTGATTTCTCCTGTATTTACAGAGTGGACATCGCTACAGTCGCCACTACAACGACCAAGACCTTCGACCAGTTCAACACAGTTTTAGCATGGGTGACGATGAAGAGGTAGTACACGAGATAAAACAACAATAGTGAACTAATTTTTTAGCCAGTGGATGATGAACAACACTATAAGACATTTCCGTACAATAAAGCGACCCAACGCGAGGCCGCCAGACTGATCAATGAAGTCAGGCGTAAATCAAGCAGTCAAGGGAGGAGAAATAGCAAGTCGGTGGCCTCAAAGATGGACCCATTGCCGGAGCACAGCAAATTCGTTGTTCACGACGAACATGAAGAGGAGGAACCATGACGGAAGAACGTGTGCCAAAATGTAGACAGCACAGAATGGCCTCCTTTCAAATGTGAACGAACGACTCATTCTTTTACATTGGCAGAGCTTTTGCATAAATTATTTTTCTATTGTTCCCATTCCACTGCTCTATTTGCTCATAACACTTCAACTAACAACTGTCGCATTTTTGACTTCCCCTTTTGCCTACGGATGATGACATTTTTGATTTCATTTGATGGATAATTTTGTTGATTTTCGCACATATTTGCATTAATTTATCGCATTGTTAAAGCATAAATCCTGGTCTCTGTTGTTTTATAACAATTTGTCAACGTGGGAAAGTGTCGGCAATGAAATTAAAATTTGATTAGGGCAGAGAAAGCATTTTAAAACAAGGTCAAATGTATAGCGAGTTGGTTGTGAGTTTTGCAATGTCAGTAACGGCGTCCGCGTGGGTATCGTTTCGGCAGTTGGATGTTTGCCAGCGGGTCAACACCACCATTTAGCTGATCGCGGCCATTAGCGCCAGCGGAAGACGCGCCTTCCATCTCCGCTGGGAGTGGCAGTTCGCCCACAGGCGCGTGCATTTCTCGCCGAAGCTCGGGTCGTTCACGACGACGAACCAACGGCAACAGATCGGGATCAACTCGAGGAGACAGAAGACGGAAGGCGGGAATCTAAAAACAAAAAGGAACACAGAAACTGGAGGAGTGACATTAATAACTTCTTAATTAATTCCTTACTTCCCTGTCGAAATCGTCAACAAAAAGACGCTGAGAACGCTCATCGAGCCATCGGATGTAATCCTGTTCGAAACCGACGGGTATTCCGACGAATGGACGGATGAAATGTTGGACAACGCGATGGATAAACTGTTTTAATTAAATATTGGACAAAACTTACACCGCATAAAATAGTCCGCCTTCAAATTAAATACACGAAAATATTCTCTTATTTCTTTACTCACTATTTTATTGTTAAAATGCTAACTCTCAGTTTGTCTAAACTATTAGAGAACGTTCAAAAAACCAACAATATATTGCATTGGCGTTTCAACAGAGAATGGGCGGAATGAACGTAAATAATGGACAGCATGTTGAACAGAGTACTAAAGGGTGAAAAAATATAAACATTTAAAGAATGGCCAAGTGAGTAATTTCAAATAATAAATGGACGGACAGTGGCTGAAACTAACTTTGCATGTTGGTCCTCCACGAATCAACTGGCAAATGCAAATTTCTGCTGAGATAAGACATGCAGCACGACTGATCCCCAAATGGTCATGTACGACAGTCGGTGCCGTGCAACTGCGTGACAGTCGCAGCAAACGAAGGGGCGCCTCGACATTTTCCGAATTGTTCAAGTCCGCTTGCCAATGCTCCAAACGAATCTGAAGGAAATACATAATAAGCGGAGAGAAGTGGAAAGGTAAAACGCGTTAATGTTGGTGATCACCTCAGTGTTGTCCGGGCCGACGATACGAATTTTGGTGACACGAAAAAAAGGATCACGGACAGATGGCTCAATGCCCTCGTTAAGAATAGTCAGTCCGTGCACGATGATTGGTTTCGATGCAAGACTAAAAACAATTGTCGGAATATATCCGAAAAAAGCAGATGCACTTTTTTGGCCAGTAGGGAAAACAGCGATTTGATTCCTTGCGACTGATCAGCATAAAAATGTAGCACACTTTTTCTTGCCAGATCATCTACATGCAATAGTTTTACCATTAGTTGTACGATCCCATGTGCCCTCAAATAAGGCCCGTTCTCTTCTATCCAGACTTCAAGGATGGGTATATGTAAGAAATAAATTCTCTTTTCGAGTCCGCGCATCCAACGATTTTTTTGAAATGAGGCGAAGTAGAAGGGATTATAGTTCGGGTGGAAGGGCTTCAGCCCATAATTCCTCCTCTCATTACGGGCCTGTCAAAATTGTGCTTGTACCCTCCAAAAATCGCCGAGCGTATTGTTCAACGGAGCTTGCGTAATGATGAAATCGTTGAAGAGAACAGGGGAGCGAACGTAGTTGGCATGAATGAATGAGTCTGTGGTGGAAGGGTCGCCAATGGAAGGGTAACGGAGCACAACGCGCGTGTCATCCTTGCATTTTATGCCTAAATAATAGAATAAATACTAGGAGAAACAATTAATGTCTCAAAAGAATGAATTAACGGACGTTGGTTCCTGCACTTTTCGGTGAATTTGTCAGAGTGTTCATGAGTGAAGGGGATGTGATTGACTTGGTTGTCCACAATTTCAAAGCGTCGTTCCATCCCTCCAACAATTGTGTAGTTGAACACTTGCTTACGTGCCGGCCCAAAAATGCGCTTTCCCAAGTAAATGTTGTTGTAATCTTCGAATATTAAAAGTGAAGGAAGGGTAAATGTTAGTCATTGCTTTCAGCAATAAAATTATAGCACATTGCCCGTGAAGGCGGATTCGATCCTTGTCACTTTCAACATTTTTGTTGTGCAATTTGAAGCGTCTCAGCATGGCGCTCCCGTCAAAATTGTCCTTGAAAAAGTCAGTGACCCTCCGATTACCGAACAGCTCTGCAAAAAGCCGATTACAACTTCATAGCATTAAAAGGAAAAGTGGTTTGGGTCTTGAGACGTACAGAAACCACAATCACCATATACAAAGAAACGGGTTCTTGTTAGGGGTGAAAAGTGTCCTTAATAAAGACAATCGAATCGTATCGTTAAGGACAATACCCTTCCTTAAACCGTCAAATAAAGCTTGCCCAATGGGTCAACGCATGAGCCAAGCAACCATTGGCTGATTTCTCCAGGACGGGTAAGTCGCTCCTGCAGCTCGAAAGCAGCAGCCGACGACTTAGCGGCTCGTTGAGTCCCTAATGACCTTGGTTGCTGGGTTTTCCCATGAGATGAGAAAATGTAGGCGAGCATTTAGACGCTTTGCCGGTGGCCAACTAGGTAATGGAATTGATATAGATAATTGAAAAACAGTAAAGGCAAGCCTCAACATGTTTATTTTTATTTTATTTCAGTATTTCACTTTATTATGTTCGTGCAAATAAATGAAAGATGGGAGCAGAATGTCAGAAATTGCAACTTTTCAAATATAAATGAGTTGGGTACTATAATGGCAAATTAAAATGGAATGTACGGCTGTTGATCCAATCAATCTTGTGTCAAAATGTATGAAATGAAATTTGCGTCCGCCAATCAGTCGGAGACTGTCATCAGCTCAAAAAGATGACTGGTCAGCTCGGAAGCGACGAGTTTCCCAGCGTTATGTGACACAAAATTTAAAAGCAAATATCCGTCCTGACCCAAACATTCATCCACAAAACGCGACATCATTGTAATGTCTGAAGAAGGATGAAAAATAAACAGCTAAAATACAATAAATAACTAAGTTTGGACGCACCCATTTTTCTTCCAGCGGAGTGACTGCTGCGCTCGCCACCGCTGCTGCTCCACGTCGCTCGACAGTTGGGCGTCGACGTGGCGGAAAAGGAGAGAAGATGACGCTTCACAGGAACACCCATCGTAGAAGTTGTATCTCCGCAAGTGCTCGTGCGCACTGTTTGGCACTCTTTTCTTGGAACATCTATGCCAGAAAAGAGAAGACGACGAACACTGTTGACTCGGTACGCACTAAGCAAACGCTGAGAGTGAACGATGACATTGGACAGAGCCAAAACAAGCAGCAGGTAGTACCAGAAGAACAGAAACATAAATACCTTAAAGAAGAATGAATGATTCTAACAATAAGACCTTTCAAAGGTTTAAAAAGTGTAATTGATTATGGGTGATGAAGGAAAAACAAATGAAAATTTATAAATTTACGTTTGAAATTAACCTTCTCATTCAACATATTTATGCCCAAAGTACAACGCGCCTCCTGGTGAATGCCAGCAAATGGTTGACCGAGAAAGTCACGGTCAAATTGACAATAGGCCACCCGAGGAAAGTAAGTGAACTTCGTCTCACCAACATTAGACCAATTTTGTGAAAGTACCTTAACGCGGAACAGCTCGTTTCCCAAAATTAATCGAATTTCGAATGAAATAAAGGAATGTTCGAGTGTCGAACTGTCTAACAATTATTTAAGTTTTTATAAACACTAAATTTTTTTAACTGTGTTCAATCGCTAAGCTTTTGCTTAAGCATACCTTAAGCTAAAGAAGGCGCTTCGACTGGCGCAAATTTTGTTCGAATTGGTCGAGATTAAAAAAAGTTACGAATTTTTTCGACATTCGAATTCGACCTGGTAGTCTTAACACTCGGGGGGGGGGGGGGAAAACGATACAGGGCGAAATTATTCGAGGGGGGGGGGACGGCGGGGGGAAACGGATGGGGGGGAGGGGGGGGGGAAACGAGTGCACACAGCTTAACGTGCCAAAATAGTAACTTATGGTCATTATTCGTTTTGTCAAATTATATTTAATTTAAGTTATATATATGTTATATTATATTTATAATGTTACCGTCACGCCCCACTCCCATGAACTGTATCCAACAAACACATTGAGCAGATAAATCTGAGCACAGACAACGATAACGTTGACCAATTTGTAGAACAAATACACATAGCTGACCAGAGAACCGAGTCCGTTGTGAGCTTGACGAGCATATACGATCAAAAAAAGGAGGTTTATAATTTAGACTAATGGTAAATGCTAATGAAAAAATAAAGATAGTCGTCATACGTTAATTTAACTGTTGATACCTGGAAAATGTAATTGGCCGCCTCAGCAAGAAATTCCTTGCGCTTTCCTGCAGTTGATGTACGCGCTTTGATGCCCAACTCATTGATATAGTCAAAATCAGCATCTGAATAGGTTGAAATAGAACACCAAAAACGTTTATTGGTACCGAATTCGCCCGCTTTTTGTGCTTATTCAAATAAAATGCTAAAAATTGGACCGACCAGACATTCTGCGACCAAAACGCCAGAAACTTAACGGCAGACGCATAATCAGTGCTTGGAGAATGAGTACGTAAGGCACCCACTGAAAGGAAGGCAAGAAATATATGTAAATAGGAGCAAAAAACACCTGATAATAATGAACGTAAATGCGCTCAGTAGAATTCTGATCCGTCGAATGAGTCCTTTTTACATATGTTCCGGTCACGTAACAGTACTGATGAACAAAGTTGGACCAAGAGGCTAAAGAGAGATAAAAGAGTATTTGCAGATTTCAAAAAGACGAAAAAATTTCTTTTTAAATAGAGCCTTTCAGGGACGCTGATCAAAATAATTTCGAACCCCGGACGCAATTAAGTCAAAAAAAAAAAGAATTCAAAGTGGAATCCCTAGGCCGGGACTGCCTTTTATATGATTTTTTAATACTTTCCTGTTCTGTGTTTTTGAATTTTCTTCAATAAAGGTGCGCTGATAAGTAAAAAGTGCGTCAAAATTATTTTGGAGGCATGAATGCTAGTGACCGGTTAAATCAAAAAACCGGCGGGACCGGGATTTCCAAAAGGTGACCGGGCGGGATCACGTGCTGGTCTGATAAAGACCAAAAACAAGTAAAATTTTGTCAACAAAAATCTGATAAAGCAAAATTTTACGAAATTTAATCATTTGGATCTCTGGGACAGCTTTATGTAAAAAGAGGAGCATTTCAGCGTTTCAAATTCGTGTTTTCAAAAAATTTCGTTAAAAATGAATATTACTCACCGCGAACATTTTTTGGGCAATGAACTTAACAAGACTTGTTATGGGAGGGGGGCTGGTGGTGCCGAAAGCCACCAGGAAATTTTTGACAATTTTAAGCGGGTTTTGTCAAGTTATTTGCCCAAAAATTTCATAAAGGCTTTAAAAGCTGAGAAATTTTAACATTTATTAGCTTGCATAAAAAATAATAAAAGTCACGAAAACTTTTTCAGACCGGGCGGGATCCCGTGCCGGGAACCCGGCCAAAATCCCGTCCCGGTTTAAATCCCGGACCACCAAAAAAACCCGGGTTATGGGAGCGGGATTTCCAAAAGTGACCGGGCGGGATCCCGTGCCGAGATCCCGAAAATCCCATCCCGGTTTAAATCCCGGCCCACCAAAAAACCCGGGTTACGGGAGCGGGATCCCGGGAAAATCCCGACCGGGATACCGCTCCCGCCGGTCACTAATTAATGCCACAATTTAAGTCAAAATGTCTTCAAAGGTTCATCTCATCTTTTAACATATTCGCGCCAAAGAAACTCGCACTTTGACTGAAATTGTGGCATTTATGTCTCTTTTTTTTCTACCATCATTGCCTTTGCCTTTTTGTTGATTTTTTAAAATTCATAATTGTTGACACAGAACATGAGTACCGATTTTTTATAGGAAATAACTGATCACGAATCTAACATCCATTTAGACAAATACCGAACCCCGGACTCAAATTCGAACATTCAAGAATTCCAAAGTTGAGCTGCCTATATGTCGAAATAAATGTTGCAAAAGATTACATGAAAATTCTTGTGGGACCATGCAGCTGATGGGCGAGCCAAAATTGTCCACAGTCCCGGTGATGAACATGAAGAGTCCAAGCAGCATAGCTGTGTAACGAGAACAGAGACGGTCAACGAAGTCCTCCAACTTTACATTGTTGTGACTATTCAAAGAAAAATTAATAAAAGAACAAGAAATTGTTACACTGTAGTTTGTCCCACCTTCTTTTTGCAAAACTTTTCGAAATTAATACAGCGTAAAATGTTTCCGGGGTTTTTTTCTAGTAAGTCACTGAACATGAATTCGGCATCCATAACTCTGAATCCTACTCTAAGAAAATACACAAAAATTCTTATGCTTTAGAAATAACTAAATGACACCATTCTTGTCATTTTAAGAGATTGGATACATATAAGCGATTTTTGAATTTTTATTTTAGATTGGACTTCGGACCAGAATTTAGGAGTTAATGGGTGTCGAATTCAATATCATCGACCCAAAAACAGACTTGGAAACTAAGTTAAAATTCTCAGAAATTTTTGACCAAGAGAGTGGGGCAATGACAACAAGAGCCTAAATTTACCCGATATATTTGAATACAGTATCAATAAGCGCCTTCATTTTTTGATAATTCAGTAAAAAGAGATTTCAAGCAATAAAATATCCTCTTAAACTTAAAAAATTGCGGTAATTTGCCAAAATCGAGATTTCTTGAATCTTTGTATTTTACTTTATGATTATAAAGTTTATTAACGTTAAGCTTCTCCTGCTTAGTTTCATTGTTCTAATTACCTAGTTTTTAATAAAATCAATTTGAAGCAATAAAATTTGATTTTCTATGAATGAGTTGAGGGAGACCTAAAGAGTATGACGGAATCGGAGTTAAAGATTCAGGGAGGGATTGAAGAATCCTAATTTTAAAAATTTCTTTTGGCGTTTCAGGTAAATCGAATAAATAAAATATTTTATTGCCAGGTCGTTGGAATTAAGCAAAAACATTTATTCTGCTCTGTTAGGTGCTTTATCAACAAACAGTATTTTATGATTAGACAGTCATGAAAGATCTAGAAATGAATTTTCCTTTTAGTTAATTGTTCTAACAAATCTTCGCCTAATTTAATGCAGGAGCATTCGCGACTATCGCTTAACAGTGTGCTTACGCTTGCCACCAATACGCGTTGGAAAATGGAACGGTACTTACTGATCCCCTTTCATTGTAATTCTTTTAAATTATATAGTGAAACGCTTGCGATTCACAAAATCGTTGAGGCGCTAAAGACTCAGTCAAAATGGTATGCTCGCCACAGCAAGACGTCGCTGTACAAAACCCAGATGTGCAATAACATTCAGACACTGGGCTTCTGCAAGTGAATATACAAAATGAAGATTACGAATTCGAATAGAATAATGAACACTTGATACAATTTTGGTGCAGTACCATTATGCAGTCAGAATTCAAAAAAGACAGCAAGGAGCCGTATCTCCTGTGCCTAATTATCAATAAAACCCCTCCACACCCTCTTCTGCGCATAAATTCATAGGTTGCATTCTATGGGTGTATGCGCTCATTTTTTTTAAGCATAATGGTACAGTACCTAATCAATTTTTCTTCAATACGATATGTTTTAGATTCGGCTCCGATTGCTTGTTTGCCCACAGCACCAATGAACTGCGTTCGGTGCCTCCGAATCTGCCAAATACGCCTCACTTCACAACGTCTTCCAACGGCCCTGTCTTCGAGTTCACATCGGAGCTGTTTCAACAGCAACAACGGGGCAATTTTGTGTCGCTCGCTGAGAATGCCGCCTTTGAGTCAGCGCCGCGTCTGATGAGCGAAAGTCACATCGAAGAAGCTTTCTATTCGGTCCCAAACAGCATCATTAATCCGCATTTCTAATCCACTTAATGCAAAGTCTTTTCGGCTTTCTCACATTTATACAATCTGTCTTATCAGTTTTGAGGAAGTTATTCTATTCTATTATAATATGAACATAGTAATCCGAACAATGTTTTATTCATCACTCTTATACGGCCTTTTATCATATTTTCACTTCCAATTAATTGTCCTTCACACTTATTACAATATCCTTAGTTTTTGTACCGTAAATTATAAATTGTTCTTCATTAAATGATTCCGAACTTTTTTGTTAGGTCACCATACCTAAAATATTTGTTTAGTTTTTTTGTCTTGGTATATGTTTTTGGGCCTAAGCCCTGAAAAAGGAACAACAATATCCTGCCCAGAAAACTACTTTTTCTGATCCTATAGAAGGAATTTGAAAAAGATTTAATAGAACAGGATATGCAGCAAGATTGGCAATCTTTCGGTTCATTGGTCCCGTTTTTTTCTTTGTAAAATTTCTGAAAACACATTTCTAGGGCTAATTTGAGCCGCTGAGTACGAATCTGACCACCTTTTCGCCCAATTCCGAACCCCGAATCCGAATTCGAACATTTTTTGGTAATACTTACTTAAGCTGGTGCCCCCCCCCCTTTCGTTCAAAACATGTTTCTAGGAGTTATAGAGGACGCTGAACACGATTCCGGCAGTCTTTCGCCCAATTCCGAACCCCGTACTCAAATTCG